>CAJNIZ010001435.1:0-11758 GCA_905231905.1 Symbiodinium pilosum | reverse complement strand
TTTGGGGTTTAGGTTTTAGAGGGTTTAGGATTTAGGATGGGTTTAGGGTTGGGGCTATATGGGGGTTCTAGGCAGCATTTTGGGATCATGAAAAGGGAACCAGCAGATGCTAGGCATACCTTAGAAAACTCAGAGAACAAGAGGGTCTCCAAAATCAGGACCTCAGAAACATCACATGGGCTATGGTCTCAACTCCTAGTATCCCCCTTAACAACCCCTGTAATACTCGCCTATGTATTTCCCTAGATAACCCTACTTTAAGTAGAATATGGCTCACATAACTTAGGGAGTGAGGATACCAAACTCCTAGAGTCTTCTTGGTGTTCATCCTCAGCAGGTGGAGTTTGGCTACTGCCCGCACCCTAAACAGTCATAGGTCTTAGGGTCAGGGGTTTGGGGTAGCACCCTTGTGCAGTTGAATTGCAATATTACTACAAACTCAATATGGGGGACTGCTATAGGGTGGAGGCAAAATCCAACCCCAATCCCTCTAGCCTAATCCCTAGCCCAAACCCTAAGCCCTGAACCCTGAACCCTAAACCCTAAATCCTGATCTGGCCGTCAACATTGAGATCCCCGCCAAAAAGTATACAGAATCCGGAAGCGACAAACTAACACGAACCCCTTCAAAGGCTTTTCGGGGGTCATGCAAGGATTTTTCCGACTGTGAATGTGTTAACACTATATACTGTATAGTCAAGAGATTACTTCCGCCCCCAAAGCTAGCATCTCAAACCCAATCAACCTCTTTTTGTAGTTAAGATCAGTAGTCTTGTTAGGGCTCCCTTTTGTGGCCCCAGTTGTCTTTTGGGAAAACCCTTTGTCTTCCCATGACATCACTCCGTATTTCCTAAACCCTAAATCCTAAAACCTCCTTCTACTGGCCCCTTTAGGGAACGTAGCTTCTCCATAGACTGGCCAAGTGTCTCCTGTGCGATGTAGAAGAGCCTGGTATAGGCTGTAAGGTTTAGGCTGTAGGCTTTAAGCTTGGTTTGGGATTTACGGTTTAGGGTTTACATTTGTAAGGGTACCCACTACATACCAAAACTTCGACCAGGTAGCCATAGGCGTATCTAGAGGTCACACAGTATTGTGTATGTGGTATATGCCATAGCAGCAATCGTGACCCCTTCCCGCTGTGGACCCCCCACCTAGTAACACTCACTAAAGCTGTAAGAGATAACGGTGATTATATTAGAGTAACCTATACAGATTCCTGTAACATGCTATTCAAGAACAACCCAGGGGCGTCCAGTAAGATGTGGACACGACGAAAACCTCGGCCGTTCCAAGGTTCAGGGTGTACGTTTTATGGTTTGGGGTGTAGGGGCTTTGGGGTTCTGGCTTTCAAGGTTTCAAGGTTTAGGGTTTCGAGGTGGGATGAGCGCTCACCCTACATCCCTAAACCCTAAATCCTGCTCAGGTCCAAGAACGCCTACACATCTGCTTCCTGTTTGAGCATGACTGGCTTTCGGAGGTACTGCGCACAATGAGGAGCTCCACCATTCAGGGTTTAGGGTTCATTGTTGGGCACGATGGTTGCTAACGCAAATTCCATAAGTTGGGTTTCTATTGCAGGCTAATTGCTGTTGGCCGATTGTTATCGTTGCCCCGAGGAACCCGCACTGATCATGAAAATTGTTCTTTCCAAAATGGTACCATCACTTACTGGGGGTTAATAGAGAATAAGGGAATACATGGTATAGGGATTATATAGGAATTGTATGCCCTTATTCCCTACTAAGAACCAGTACCATCACCAAATTACACCTATATATGGACTTCCTATGTTAGTTCGGACAAAGGTACATGCTCCATCTGCAGACTGACCGTCTGCAGATTTATGTACGATGGTGCCTGCCATAAACCCTGAACCCTACACCCCTAAACCCTGAACCACAAAACCCCCAAACCCCAAACCCTAAACCCCGGAACCCTAAACTCCGAAACCCTTTCATGAACTGTGCAGTTGAGGGACGATGATTCCTGCCCACCAGGGTTTCAGGACCGTCTGGCTCGCCACCAGGGGTGTCAGAATCCAGTGCAGGATCAGCATGTAGGAAAGGTATTGCGAGTAAGGGAAGGGAAAGGGTACCTCCAGGGATGACAAAGCATGCAGGAGGGAAAGAAAGAGGCAATTTGGGGGTTGAAAAATGCTGTTTCCACTTTGGGGAGTCTTTTTTCTGATTTGGGGGTGAGATCAATCAAGCCGGGCAAGGGAGGAGAAAGGGCAGCTGACTTGTAAACTGCAGGCACATGGCCCATCCTAAGTTTCGCCAGTGCCGGGCATTTTGGTATCCCTAGTACCAGATTGGAGATTAGATAGGGATTACATAGGGTTTTGTGGGTCTATATAGGGGATCTGAATTTCAAATCCTGGGCTTAGGGATACAGGCTTTGGAATTTTTAGGTCGTAGCCCGAGTCCTGAGCCCACGACTCTGTGCACCCATCACTCGAAGATTGAGCTGCTTAAAAGGGTCTTAATTTAATCTGCACCCTCCGCCCACATTGTAATCACTTCGAGCCAGGCAAAGTATTTTACCCGACATACAGCCTGTTGTGGTTAGTTCGAGCGCCTTGAGCGCACCCGCTTGAGTCTAAACCCTAGATCCTAATCCCTGAACCTTAAGCCCTAAACCCTAAGCCCTAAACCCTAAGCCCTAAACCCTAAGCCCTAACCCCTAAACCCTAAGCACAAGTAGAGCATAGGGCCTTCCGAATTTTCCGGACATTGGTGACGCTGACCATGCCCCGCGAAAGCCTTGGCTTCTCCACAAGTCACTACAGAAGTGTTTGGGGTTTTGGGTTGTTACAAGGGTGTAGCGTGTAGGCTTTAGGGTATGGCTTCAGAAGTATAAAGGGACTATATTGCGATAATATGGGGAGGATATAAGGATCAAATAGGGTTAAGGTAAGGTTTATTTAGGGTTGATATTGGGAATATGTAGGCATAAGCTACTAGAATGGAAAAGAAAATGACAGCTACTGTTTTGGATTTAGGGCTTAAGACTGGTTGTGAGGAAGGGTTCAGGGCTGCTGGGGCTGTGTGCAGGGTTTAGGGTCTAGGCCTGTTTGGGCTTCAAGCACGTGAAAGTGTGTGGTTTGGAGTTTTAGGATTTGGGGCGGTCTTTGAAGAAATCATGCTCATCTTCTTCCTCGAAGAATCTCCGTTCTTAAGTTCTTGATGCACTGGCATGCAAGCTAGCTCACGCATACGCTATGAAGGAAACCCTAAACCCTTAACCGCAAAGGACACTGATGTGCAGCCGCGTCTCATGGAGTGTTGGGGAAAATCCATCCCAGGACTATTTACTATATACCCATATTATGGCAACTTAAACCCTAAACTCTGAACTCTAAGCCCTAAACTCTGAAACGCTGATGAGGCGCTCTTGGAAGGCGCGCGAGAGGATGGGCGGCGGAACCTCGAGCGTCTTATTCCGATCTGCCTCCTTAGTCTGGGTTCCCATGAGGTCTAGCATTTTCTAGCTTATATGCACTTCTATGGACATAAAAGAATGTATAGGGTTATAGGGAGATGCCAGGTTTACATAGCGTTGAGGGATTTAGGGGTTTAGGGATTCAGGAGTGTAGAGCTTAGTGATCTAGGGTTTAGGGTCTTAGGGGTCCAAAAACTGCAAGCTTGGGGTTGAGAGTGTCAGGTCTTGTGAGCTTCCGACGACCGACAAAAACTACCTATCCATCTTGGGTCCTACGCTGCGTCAACAGTCCCAAGAACCCATGTGAGCTAGCAGCTACCAACTGAAGTCAGGATTTCGGGGGGACCTGCAGGGCATACTTTGGGGTTCTTCTGGGCGACTTCGGGGTTCTTCTAGGCGGACCTGTTCAGGAATCTCCGGCAACCTTTATTTCAAGCAAGAACCACAAATCCAAAATTCCTGCAAGTCTCATTTCGGAGCGACCCCGAACCCGAAACCCTAAACCCTAGTCCTAATCCCTCAATATTCAATCTATTGAAGTTACCCATCCTTGCCCCTAAACTCTAATCCTTATGGAAAAATCCAAGGATCGATGACCAGGCGCTCGATCCAAAGGAGGACCACTTCGCATCGATCCGGACTTGTGCGGAGGTGGAGTAAGCCTCGGGGGTTTAGGGTTTAGCGTTTGGGGTTTGGGGCTTGCGAGCTTAGAGTTCAAGGATTAAGGACTTGGGGTGTACTATGTAGGGTTTAGGATTTGAAGCTTGGGGTTTAAGATTTTGAAGTCAGGATGAATGTTGACTTCACATTAGGGACTGGACTCACAGTAAAAAAATCCGCCGTCGAAAGAGAAGAAAAACAAAATCATAATCTTTTCGGGACAACGATGTTCATTAGATCTTACTTGATTCTAAATAGACGTTCAGCCTACATTTTTGGCATTACTATGCCAGGGCTCTCCCAGAAAGGAGATAAATCAATTCGGGGGGGGGGGTGGAACACTAGGGTTTGGGCTTAGGGTTTATGTGTTGGGTTTGGGTAGGACCCCATATCCCGTATCACAGTCCTTACCTGCCATTCCTACATTCCCGGCAAGCCTTCGATGTTCCCACATAGTGCCATCCGAGGATATCAAGCGAAAAATTGAAAGACAAGGATTTTCGGGGGGGCATCTGAGGCTTTGGGGTTCAGGGCCTGCAGCTTCGGCTCAGAATGTCCCAAGCTTTCTCAGGGTAGTAGAGGATCTGGGACTCAGGGTTTGGATTTTTTGCTTGGGGTCAGGAATCCAGGAATATACATGCAACACGTGTGAAATTTGACAAGCATTCCCCCTAAACCCGAAGTCCAAAATCCTAAACCCGAAATCCTAAATCCTAAGCACGTAACTCTAAACCCTGAAAACTAAACCAGGTAGCGTCCCAAAATTGTAGGAACCCAATCTGGTTCCTTACTACGACTTTTTTTAAGAGGTGTGATCTTGTTCTGTATATGTTCGGCACTGCCCCCACCCAGCAACAGTCTATAGTAGTGGTAACATTAAGGGCTATATAATATATGAACATCTTTTGATTATTACCCTACGAATGGCAGATCCCAGATGATGTTTTGGGCTTTGGATGAAAAGCATTTGAACACTTACATGCAACAATGGCTTTTCAAAGGACAAGTTCACTACAAACATTTGGCAACTTCCATAACAAGGGGGAGAGACCCCCTGCCCACTTCTTGCCACCGGCTTTCAAAAAGAGGGCCTGTACAACAATGACATCTGATTTTCTCTATCTGCCCTGGAACCCTCTGGGGAAAAAGATAGGCTTTTCGTTGTTTGGTTGTTTGGTTTGAAAACTTATTTCCCGGAAATCCCGAGACATGACTTCTATAAAGACTCTATATGAACCCTACAAATAGGGTATCATAAGTAACACCGAAAAAGGCTGGAAACGTATAACCCCTCTACAACCAATCCCTGCTTGATCTCGAATGTACTATAGTAGTTTCCGTTTTCTGCTCCCTTATAACACCTAAACCCTTAACACCTAACAAACATCGAGACGTCCTTATCTGGAACAGTCTGGAACTAGCGCTGATGCGTGCTGCTACCTAGGCTTAAGGGTTTAAGGTGTCCTTGTGGCCTACAGCCTCCTACACCCCAAACCTGCTGGGAAGCCCTTGCCCTAGAACCTAAATATTACTTTCCGTTTTCTTTTCCGTGATCCCAATATATCCCTATATAACCCTATATAACGCTATATAACTAAGGGAGGACCTACTTCCCCACCAGTCAAGCCTCGCACTCTTAGTGTTTAGGGTGAAGGGTTTAGGATTTAGGGTTTAGGGCTCAGAATTTAGGATTTAGGGTTTAGCGTTTAGGATTTGGGCCTAGGCCCCCGCACTTCCAAGTTCAGAGCCACAAACCCTAAACAATAAACCCTGAGCCCGGGTACTGGCTGCGTCGATGCCTCCAACGTTGAGGACCTCCAGTGTATCATCTGCAAGGTCGCAAATCCTGGCATTCAGCCAGTGTGAGAACATTCTTCTGCGCAAGGGAATGCAAGAAGAAATGGAAACTACCTTTTTAGTTGGGGTTTAAGGCTCAAAAACTACCCCCCCAACCCACCCACCCACCCACCCACCCACCCCCATCGAGAAAAAGGCTTGACATGGTCCTATAGTAGCCCGCCCCAAAGAAAAAATAGCTGAGGGTCCTAAAGTAGAGTGGAGGAGGTAATTGTTCCCGTAAAACTGCAAAGACATTGGGCGTTTAGGGCTAAGAGTTTAGCGGGTGACTAAAGGAAGAAGCTGGTTGCGTGCCGTGAGCTGTAGACCTCATCTTTTCCCAAGTAAAACCCAACCTGAGCAGCACACGAATACAAGAGGTACTTACTCATTTCTCCTGACCCTAAAACCTAAGCCCTGAACCCTACATAGCGCAGTACTTTCCGTTTTCGTTTCCATTCCGTTGCTAAGTTCACCTTACTCTCCGAGATTCCTCCACTAGACAGCCAAGGATCGTCTGCAAAGCGTTGCAGTGGAGGAGGCTCAGTAACCGTATGAGGTACTGCCGAAACTCTTCCACTTCCTCACTGGCCGTGGTTCGGAGTTTAGGATTTCGGACGTTTTTTTGATTTAGGATTGGGGATTTAGGCTTTTAGACTTAGGGAAAGAAGTACAAAGGTCGCGCAGCACATCAAATTTATCGTCCTAAACCCTGAACCCCTTGAACGTAAGTCCCTTGATCACCGCAACCGTCATGTCCAAATCCTTCAACCCTATAATCCTAAATCCTTAGATCCTCAAACCGCTACGACAAAGACCTTGAAAACAAAAAGCTCGGTAGTTATGAATTGCATGCCTCGAAAGCATATTATGAACAGGTTCCCCAACAGGCCCTAAATCCTAAACCCGAAAGCTTATTAAGCCCTACATCTCAAATCCTAAATGCTTAGCCCAAAATCCAAAATCCTAAACCCGAAATAGCCAACAGAGAAATGTACGGTCATCCTAAAGAGTTACCTAGAAAAGTACCCATCTGAAGCTTTTACCTCTCCAGACCGGCGCAGCAAGAAAGCTATGAAAACTCCTACGCCCCAAACTGGAATTCAAAAAAAATTCTAGACCCTAGACCCTAAATCCTAAATCTCCTAGATCCTAAGCCCTGAGCCCAGAAGACCTAAGCCATCGAAAATCTCTGTCTACCTGTGGTGAAAGTATGAAGCTGACCGTCACAAAAGCCACGCGTAGGGTCTAGGGCTTTGATCTGGGAATGTGGAGGTTCCTCAAAATACCGGGTATCTTTACAACCTGATGTGGCGCTAGCCCCTTAGACTCAACACCTACTGATGTACATAATGTTGAAGTCTATATGAGATAACCTATTACAGTTCCGTTTCTTAACACCTGAACCCTACACCCCTAAACCCCCAGGGTCTGTCCAAGGATGAAACGTGAACTGCTTGCCAGGAGAGCTTCCTGGTACTTCTCCTCTTTGGGGCTGCAGAAGGAGAGAAGGTTGCTGAAGGCACTTGTCCATTCCTCAGAGTTTGTAGGGATGTTATGCAGGCTTCATAAAGTTCTATGAGGATGTGGTGAGGGAGATCTAGGGTTGTATAATCATATACTGGTATACATATGTACATATATATACCAAAGATATGGTTCTCAAAACACATTGTAAGGGACATATGGGCTTCTATACCGTTGGAACAGTGTTTGACAACACCCTTGGCGTACCGAGGCTAGACTGTGAATATGCAGACCCAGACTCCATCTAAGTTGAGCTGGCTTTAGACCTCATAGGTAGACTCCCCTCTAAACCCTAAACCCTAAAACCCCCCTAGGCCCTGATGCCCCCCTAAGCCCTAAAACCCCCCTAAACCCTAAACCCATCAAAAAGAAACAAGAACGTCCTCATCATCTCCCAAGGCTCTCCTGTAATTTGATGAAACAACGTGACGCTCTCCCAGAAGCGCGAATATGCCTGGTGGGGGTTTCCCAAAATTAGGGGTACCATTTTGAGGGTCCCTATCATAAGGACTGTAGTATATTGGGGTCTATTTTGGGGTCCCCTTATTTTGGGAAACTACCTGGTTGCTTCGGAACACAATGAGGAAGCCAAGCACAAAGGTGTAGCCGGACCAAATGGTGTTGATGCCCTCCATCTCTGAGTTGTTGTCACCCTTCCTCAGATTTTAGGGTTTGGGGTTAAGGGATTAGGGATTAGGTGTTTAGGGTTCAGGGTTTAGGATTTAGGGTTTAGGGTTTAGGATTTAGGGATTAGGGATTAGGGGATTTCCTCTAAGGGATTTGGAACCCCAGTAGAAATTAGAATTTCAGCTAAATATTAGGGATTCTAGGTAACAGAAATTCAGAATTATTTTCAGGAACCTTGTAGTTTCTGGATAGGGAACAGATGAATGTAATCCCTACATGATGCCTACATAATACATTCCCTTATTCCCCACTAACCTTAGGAAGTCACTTGATCAGCAGCCCACTTGCTAATCTTGCTAGGGACAAGTAAGGTCTTTCAGGACTCATCGAACAGCTAAGCTTCTCTGTCACCCAAAACATGTGTAGAAGGATCGTGATGATAGCGCACGGCAATGACCACACGAGAGCCTTCGGGATCACGGAACCCCTCCTCATAAAGAGGACGTGCATGCCCCACGCTCCATGTTTGTAGTCGATCATGACTCACACCTCGGTTCAGGTGGTAAGGGTTAGGGTTGAGGGTGTTGGGTTTGGGGTTTTAGCGTTAAAGGTTTGAAGGGTTCAGGGTTTAAGGGATTAAGGTTTTTAGGATTTAAGGGTTCAGGGCTTCATACATTGCCAAATTTAGGCTGAGGACTCTAATGGACTCCAAAAAAGGTTGTGCTGCATGTGTCGTGTCTATTTTTCCAAAATCTGAAATCGTCCATGCTACATATCTCCCATTTGGAAGACGTATTACTTTTCGATTTTTGGAAATGTGGACAGGGTCCCCTATAGATACCTAAATTTTCTCAAACATACATACACAAGTAAGCCCAAATCCTTAAGCCCGCTGCCCATGACGCGACGATTCCTAAACCTTACTGTAGTTTGCTTTATCTTTTCCACTCCCTAAACCCATTAAACCTGCATAATCTTCTATAAGTCTCTAAACCCCATTAAACCCACATAGGACAAGACACAGAACCACGAGGGCTAGCAAAGGGAGCTGCTGTTCTTTCCCTCCTTAATGTTGGCAGCCAGCTTGGTCCGAAAAGGTGCAGCTGCAAAATGAAACAGGTATTATATGGAGCTACGTAGAGATTATGTAGGGCTTACATATGGTGGGGGTACAGGGGTTATTCAGGGATTATAGAGGGGTCATATGCGTTTTTTTTTCGGAGATCATCAGGGCGTGACCTTGGTACACCATAATATCATAACTTCTAAGGTATCAAGTGTTTCGTGTTTAGGGTTTAGGCTTTACCATAATACCATAACTTCCAAGGTATCAGGTACTTTGGCTCATGCAGGAATCTCCAGACTGGGGTCATTTCTGCGGGTGGATAGAATCTTCCTTGAAAAGCACCACATTCTACCAAGGAAATACGTATCCCTTGTCCCTCTCAAGTCTCTATGTAGTCCCAGCTTCAACTTCAACTTCCTTAATATAAGGATACATCGCATATGAGCCATTGTCTAAACTCCTAGTATCCCCCTTAACCCTATAAACCCTAAACCCTAAATAGTAGTTTCCATGCTCTTTTCCATTTTCCCTATATAACCCCAATAAAATCCCCCACAATCCCTATATACCCCCTATATAAACCCCCATAATCCCTTTATGGGCAGAGCTCAGTTTGGATTTGCGGTGCCTCCACTTTGTTAGCTGTTGGGAGTTCCCCTGTGCTTGCAGAAACTTTGCTGGTGGTTTATCTGGGTGTAATAAGGGTTTAGGGTTTAGGGGTTACGAATTAACAGGGGATGTGGGAAGACTAGAACTAGTAACTAGTGTCAGGCTCCATTCTACTATTCCCCCATAGTACACCATAGGAGATGACTCAGCGTGCGGCTGGCTCGCTTTTAACGTATCTTCCCAAAGAAGCACCTCAAAAATTGAAAGCTCGAAACCCTAAAACCTAAATCTTAAGCTCCAAACCCCCAACCCCAAACTCTAAACCCTATCAGAAGAAGCAATCTGCACGTGATATGGCCAAGTCCACCATACCCTGGGGCTTGAACTCTAGCCCCGAAACCACCCAAAAAATCTGGGACTTTCTCAACCCCTCAATTCCCTTATTAACCCTGTATACTTTAGGTGGACCCCCGCCCCTTCTATTGTGACTATATGGGATACGAAGGACCACAAGGGTCTATTCTATTCTATCCTAGCATACCACTATTACAGGCTCATCCCCCTAAACCCTAAATCGAAGTTTCAATTTTCTTTTCCATTACCCCGATATAACCCCATATATAGCCCAATATATACCACGCCCGTAAGCCCCTAAACCCAACCCAAACCCTAACCCCTCCCCATGTTGAGAAAGTTTCATCAGCAGCCCTTCGGATGCCTCAGCCGCCGTCAACTGCAGGGCTGGCCTGGCTTTTCAGTCAACCCGTTTCTTTTTTTTGCGCGCCCCTTTTAACCCTCTGACCATCAGTCAACCCGTTTAGTTGTTAGGGGTTTAGGGGTTTAGGAGTTTAGGCGTGGGGTTTAGGGGTTTAGCGGTTTAGGGTTTTAAGGACTAGGGGTTTAGGGGTTTAGGGGCGTTCGGTGAACCCGTTGCGGTGTAAGCACGTTGTAGACTGTCCAGAACCGGAGCTTTGTGTTGGTTGTGTGCCAGCTTCCATTGTAACTGTCGCCCTATGCAATTTGTATTTACCTGGGCTTGAAGGCTAAGGAGTTCAGGCTTAATCAGCTCCACCCGAGAACAACTTCCCCCACGAAGTAGAGAAAACTAGAACCCTAAATCACATTAAGGCTAGCAAGGTGATCAAGGATGATACAGCCTTGTTCCATCATCAAGCTCTGATATTTCAGGTCTGAGCATGCGGCCCTGCGCCCATGATCGGGCCTCAGGGTTTTCGCGTTCTGAAACATAAGCACCGCAAACACTTCACCTCACATCCTTGCCAGGAGACCCGGATGCGCTAGACCATTCTCAAAGTTACGAACTCATGTTTCTCAAAATAACCCACACAGTTCCTAATAGGGATCCCCCCCCAATCCTTCTATAAGCCCTGTATACCCACTCCCAAAGAATTTAATCCATGCATGCTTTTCTGCGCATGGACATTAAGCTGCAAAGGGCCCGTTGGCTCTGACAAATGTAAACCCCAGAGTCTTTGTTTACGGAATAGGGTTTCAAGGGTTAGGGTTTCTAAGGGACCCTACTAGCAGTTAGCATATGCTCCTTCATTAAGCGATATTACTATAAACTCCTCCTATATCACCGGATATAACCCCACATATGCTTGTATTATATGTGGTTTCCGAATGCAGAAAAAGTATAATCCTTATTAGAGAAACTCCGCAAAAAGGACCCCAATTTATAGAGGCCCGCATACATCCAAGCGCATATGCCTTCTTCAGGGTATATAACCCTAAACTCCTCACACCGAATCTATCCTACAACCCTATATATCTACCCCTAGATTATTTGATATGCCCCTAGTCCTCTAACCCTGATCCGAAACTCGCAACCTTCAACCCCAACCCCTAGCCCCCTAAACCCTCACCCTAAACAATAAACCCTAAATAGTAGTTATCATTTTACTTTCCATTCTCCCTATATAAACTACATAACCCCTATGTACACCTCATACTCCCTATATAACCCCAATA
>CAJNIZ010001434.1:11896-28982 GCA_905231905.1 Symbiodinium pilosum | reverse complement strand
ACGGGGATCCTCCTTCCTTGGCTGCGGATGGCGGAGCTTTAAAGGGTTTAGGGTTTAGGGTTTAGGGTTTAGGGTTTAGGGTTAGATTGGGATAATGGAAAAGAAAATGGAAACTACTATAGTATGCTGGGGTTATATATAGAGATAATGGAAAAGAACATGGAAACTATTTTGGTTTAGGGCTTGGTTCAAAAAAAACAAACAAATGGGGGGATGAGGGGGACGATATAGGGTCATGTAGGGATGTATAGAGTTTGGGGCTTGGTTTAGAGTTTGGGGTTTTAGGGCTTAGGGTTTTGGGCCGGGATTTTCAGGCGGGTTGAGGTTTTGTTGGGGCAATTGGTGCTGTTTGTTCTAAACCCTAAACCCTCCAGTGTCTTGGAGCCGGGGATTGGGCACCCTAACCCCTAAACCCTCAACCCATAAACTCTACGCCCTGCGATAGGACATTCAGGCTTTCGGACGTAGAGCTGAAGGCCGGAGGCTTTTGGGATCAAAGGGCTTAGCTATCACTTCCTTGGAAAAGGGCGAAGGAGTTGGTTTCATGGTAGTTTCCATGTTCTTTTACATTATCCCTTTATCCCTAGATAGCCTCTATATACATAATGCCCTATAGCTGATAGGGTTCATTGTAAGTGCTGGCCTCGCAAGGTGTAGGTCGAATCAAAAGCTGGCCTTTAGAAAATAATATGAAACACACCAGTGGCCGCATAAGGGCCACTTCCGTTGAAAGGATTGCTATCCGAGGTTCCATGCATGACTCCTTGGGACTTAGCTTGGACCTTAGACTCGTAACCCTTAAGGGTTAACCCTTAGTAGCGGTCACATAGTTTGAATACCCAAAGCCGTATTCTATCTAGTTAAGAGGGGCTATAAACCTATGGTGCTGGAGGGTCTGTGGCATGATTCTTGTTGGTGCTGTATAGCATGTTGCTCGCACGTCCTCCAGGACATTGCAGTCGTTCTCGTGCACGCGATTCACGTTGTTTTTGTACAAACGGGACCTTAGGGGTGTCCTTAGGCAAAAGTGTAGAAGTTCACTTACAAGTTAAGAGAAAATCTGTTTGTAAACGAAAAAGAACCAGAGAGACAGCGACAGAAAGAGAGAGTGTGTGTGTGTGTGTTGCTGACTTCGAAGTATGCGGGCCTGGCATGGGAGATTTTTTGGATCTCTGGGGTGCCAACCCACGCGTGAGGCAGTGCTCCGAGTGGGGATGTAGGCCCCTCCACCGCCGAAAAGAAGAGGAGAGAGAGAGAGAGAGAGAGTGTGTGTGTGTGTGCGCGTAAAGACACAGAAAGGTACGCTGCGGGGCCTCCATTTCAAAAATGGGTGCCCTGTAACAAATATTCATGGACTTCAACAGTAGGAAAAGTAGTGACCCCAAACCCTTGCAAATATCGGATGAGGGCCTACATTCTACAAATTTGGGGTTCACCTATCTCCTCAACCCTAAATCCAGGCACTAAGCATATACAACTATATATAAATATATATGTATATATATATAGTGCCATAAGCAGGAGGAACTCAACTTAGATCCCAAAATGCTGAAGTCCTTCTTAGACTGACCTTGATAAATGCTACCCCAAATTTTGGGACCCCCGTATGTATACGTGTGTACATATATCCCTAAACCCTGAATCCTAAACCCTAAAATATACATATGCGCCAAGCCCACCCCGGCAGCTCGCCGAACTTGACGGGACCGGCTGCGTGAACTACGTGACGGATTTCAAGTGGAGGCTACTCAAAGGGGGATATAGGGGATATACAAAATCTGTATATGGTTTATGTAGGGGTCGTAAAAGGATCATATAGGGACATTTTAGGGTAGAAGACTACGACTACTACTACTACTACTACTACTTCTTCTTCTTCTTCTTCTTGTCGGGTTTGTGCATCATTTTGGACCCGCAAGGTTCCCTTTCCACAGGTCTTAGAGAGTTACATGCGGACCCTGGGGAGATTCATGGTTTAGGGGCCTAGGGCTTTTAGCATTCAGGGCTTGAACCCTAAACCCTAAACAGTTTCAGGTTTCTGCAGAGCAGACACTCACAAAAGGTGTTTTCTTGGTAGTCCAATTCCCTCAAAAGAGCTAGCTATAGTCCAAGCTCTGTTAAAGTGGTTGTATGGGGATGATATAAGGATGTTTAGGGGAGTATTATCGGGGTTATTATTCAGGAGGATGCTGGGAGTCTGGACTATAGCTCATATGAGATTCCATGTGAGAATGGGGGAAGGTAGCAGAGGGTTTGGACTTTAACGTGGAGGGTTAAGAAGCGAAAGATTCTTCTTGGGGAGATCTCACTTGGTCCAGGGCCAGGGGGACATGATTCTCCACATGGCAGACTACGTACGTTAGTGTGTGGATTTGTATTTGAGTCTGCAAGGCTTCAAAACTGTTAAAGCCTGCGGACTCCCCATATGTCTCTGAGGGAACCTTGACCCTCGAGACTATGAGGTCAGGGGTTTCCCGAATAAGGTGTACCCTAAAATGATTTGAACAAGAGTCCTTCTAAAGGGTCATAGAGGGATGTGTAGGTTCATGAGCTATGGTCTCAACTCCTTCAAGGGGCTGATGTGAGGGATTATATGGGGGAGTAGTATAAGGGTTACGAGGGGGGATACTCGGAGTATAGATTCTGGCACAGAATAAGGTTTATACGCTGGCTGCCGGGGCAGTAGGGAGCAGAAAAAGAAAGCTACAATATCAGTAGCTCGGTGGAGTAATAAGGGCCTAACGAGACTGAATACTGGCAAGGTACATGAACATGACATGGATATTTATTTAGTTTACAGAAAAGCTTTTAGGGACGGCTAGGTAGGGGGCCGATGTGGTTTACATAGAGATTGGCGTAGATTGGGATGTAGCTACGTGCCGAGCTTTGACTGCTAGCTTGCCATGGAATCAAAGTAGTGGGGAGCACAAAAGAATAGGGGGATGTATTTCATAATCTGGGTTGCCGTTGAGAAACTTGAATGAGAGAGCTGTTATAAGGAAACCATATTATCTACTATGTATGCAAATTACGGCGTCAGGCAAGCCAGCAGAAGCCCCAAAACCTACATCCTGAACGTTAAGCCGTATAGTATACGGGGGTTATATAGAGATAACGGAAAAGAAAAGGAAAGCTGCTATAGTATACTGGGGTTATATAGGGATAATTGAAAAGAAAAGGACACTACTATATTATACTGGGGCTATATAGGGATAATGGAAATCAAATTGGAAGCCATTATAGTAGTTTCCATTTTCTTTTCCACTCGCTATAACCTCTTGGCTAAACCTTTGAAAATCTATTCACCCCTGTCTAACCTTATGTTACCTGTAAGTCTTTTTTCCTGTATATCCCTATGTATTTCTTTTTAAAGGACCCTATGCTGACCTGCTCAAAAAAAACACTTCAACGCACCAACCCGTAAACCTAAATACTTCAGTGGTTACCATTTATTCCCATTTAAAGGGACCCAGAACCCCTAAACCCCTAAACCCTACACCGATTGCTATAGAACTAATTTCAGGGGCCCTAAAAGCATCCCGAAGACCCTGGAAGCTAAAATCCTAAATGGTAGTTTCCCAAGATAAGCCAAGGTAAGGGGACCCCAATATAGACCCCAATTTACTATAATCCTTATTATTGGGACCCTCAAAATGGTACCCCTAATTTTGGGAAACCCCCAAATTGGGTTTAGGGCTGAGCCCTTGATGGTTAAGCGTTGAACAATAAACTCTAAAGCCTAAACCTTGAACAGGGTTAGTTTTGAAATCATTTCTTAATCGAAAATCAAATAAGCTCTATAGAGCTATCAAAAAAAGATTCTTGGGCGTGACTCCAAACCTACATTAGTTGTAGGGTTTTAGGGTTTGTGGCTCTTTCGAAGCCCCGTGGAGGGCTCATTTCGTCTTGTCGTAAGACATTTCGTCAATTGCTTGGCGGGAAAAGTGCAATCTCGTATAACAAGCCTAAACCCTAAACCCTGAACCCTACACCCTAAACATTCTAAATCCTAAGCCCCACGTTGAGGGCCGCAAGCCTTAAAATTCTCAACACTGGACCCCAAACAACAAACCCTAAACCCGTATATCCCTACACAACCCTATATAACCCCTATATTCCCCAATTAAAAAAACCCTAAACCCTAAATAGTTTCTTGCATTTTCTTTTCCATTATCCCTATAAAAGCCCAAATATGTCCCCTAGAATAATATACCCCAATATATAGCCTATTATCATGTAGTAGCTTCCATTTTCTTTTCCATTATCTCTATATAACCCCTACATAAGTCTTAACATCCCGCCCCTCCCCCAAATCCTAAACCCTAAGCCCTAAAACCCTAAATCCTAAATCCTAAACCCGAAAATCCTAAACCCTAAAACCCTAAAACAGCCTAAAACCTTAAAAACCCTAGAACCCTAAACCCTAAGCAGTCCTAAAATCCACCCCCCTTGCAGGCCGGAGACGATGAAATCCTTCTTCGATGTCCCGGGCAGCTCCACCAACTCGGGGCTCGTGAAATTCACCGTGGAGGAGCTTAGGGGCTTAGGGTTTAAGTCCGGGGGGGCTGGGGATGTGCTTCAGAGGTGGCGGGCAGGGGCTTGGGTTTTAGAGGTGGGGGGGTCAACAGAAAACCTGAATCGCATTTTTGTGCCAAAAGCACGATTCCTTGTAAAGAACAATACGAAAGCCCTCCTGCAAATGAACCCGTTTTGTAAACCTTAAACCGTAGATTTCTGGCATGATCCAGCTAGCATCATGTTTACAGGCTAGATCGAGTGAGCACATCCTCGACGGTCATCGCACTTAAAACTCCCCCAAACTAACATGAAAACCCATATAGCCCCCCTTTAAAAAGGACTGCAGTCTTTATAGGGCCCTTTTTGGGTTTCCATGTGAGTTTCCGTGCGGGTAAAGTTCACTTGCAGAAATCAGACATGAAAAGCACACATGAACATCCAGTAGGTGCTCCCAAAGCTGCATGGCTAGCTACCCCAAACCCTTTCACCCTAGGCCCTAGGCCTGCAATCCTAAACCTATATAACCCATTCTACCGGTTTCCATGTTCTTTTCCATTCCTTCATTCAGCTATAGGGGCCTCCAAAATACTTTTCATTTCTTGGTTATCATAATAATCTTAGTAACAACCAAAAATCATGATTTTTTCCTGGGGTGCTGAGGCCGGTTTAGTCAATAAATCTGGTAATCTGCTCATGTTCTCTGAAGATGGCCCAGCCAGCTAAAGGACCCCAGCGGCGACATGGAACTCGATGACGACTTGAAGCCACAAGCTCAGCTGCCTTAGGTAAAATGCTTATAGTCCCCCTTAAGTAGATAGAATATGGGTTTGGGTATATTATAGCCCATATACCCCATAGGGTTTTTGGTGATAATGGAAAATGGAAAAGAAAATAGAAGCTACCACAGTACAACCGTGTTTATATAGGGTTATATGGGGATAATGGAAAAGAAAATGGAAACTACTATACTCGGTTATAGGCCCTAAACCCTCAATCCGGAGCCCTAACCAGGCATTTAGAGTTTAGAGCTGACTTGCGTGGCATGCAGGGACCATAGCAGGCTTATTGAGGGATTCTATACCAGTTGAGGATCGCTCTTTAGGGTTTAGGCTTTAGGGGCAGGGGCTTCGCATGGTAGAAGGAAGACTTGTAGCTGCAACCTTAGCTGGGGAGTCCTTCGGTTTAGGGGGTATAGAAAATACACTCCCCCAAACTAACATGGAAACCCATATAGCCCCCGTTTAGAGGGACTGTAGTCTTTATAGGGCCCCTTTTGGGTTTCCATGTTAGTTTCCAGGAGTGTAAGTTTACGATCTTGTCCTTTTGGATAGGTGTTTGAGTAGAAAAGAATCTTACTGTGCAAGGTTAGCTGACTGGGTTTGCGTGGTGCTAGCGTGGACAGAACAAAGGTTTTGGCGGTCCCTACAGTGAGGCTTAAGTATGTTGGGGTCTTTATTTGTGTTCACCTATTCATGGAAAGTACCATTTCATCTTCAATAGTATGAAAGTAGTACTGCAGAATCAAATGGACAGGAAAATGGAAAATGCATTGGACACCACAATATTATTGGGCTAGACAATCCCTAACAATACAGTATTTTCCCTTTTCTTCCTTAAAACCTTAACCGCATTCCCTGCTAACCAAAGGGTAAGATGAAGCCCGCAAGCCGCAACATCCTGTATTTGAGGTTCCGTGTGAACTTGATTCCTGAATCGAGTGAGGAGGACGGTGGTGGGTTTAGTGTTGAGGGGGGCTCACCACCTAGGGTATTCGAGGATAACTCGGGGACTCGGGGAGTATGTGAAGGGCAGTTTGTGAATTGAGTGCCCGACGACAGTCAAGAGTAGGGAACACCAGCACAAGCACTGGGTGGACATGACGAGGGAGACGGAACAGATTGCAGCAATTTGGTGATGTGAAGCTTTTCGTGATCCTCATGTTTAATTAACTTCGTGAATCATGCACACGTGGCAGCTCAGATGGATCCGAGAAACACAGAGCATTCAAGGGCTGAATTCAATCGTGAAGTTGGTGTTCAGCGCCACTCCCAAAAAATTGCGCTGGAATTTCCCAGCAGCCGCATATTATACTGAGTTATTACAACTATTACTATGCAAACTAAAAATATTATGATTACTACTATTACTCGCTCCCCCTAAAGACTCCTCCCCGGACCCTTCCGCGACACCTAACCTCCTTTTGGACGCTAATATAGACCGTTGATTAATACACCCCTCCTTTTAAGGGCCTTAATATTCGGATCCCGATTATAGTACTCTAAACCCTAAACCCTAAACTCTATTGTGGGGAGGGGGTTTATTAATCAGGTGGGGGGCATTTAATTGTTCCCTTGAAAAGTAATGCGTAGTAAACCCTATTAACCCCCCTATACCCTACAAACCCTATAAGCCCTATAAACCCTATGAACCCTATAAAGCATGATTGGGTTGAGGGTTTAGGATATAGTCCCTCTTAAGTAGATAGAATATGGCTTTGAGTCCATTATATTAAGATCCTCATATACCCAATATTCTAAATACTTAAGGGGGACTATAACCCCAATATATATATATGCTCTATGATAATATAATAGCTTCTCATCCATTATCCTTATATTGCCCTTATCAAGCCCAAAATTCTGTCTACTTCAGGGGGACTATGCACCTTGGACATCCCTGAGCTACGGTCTTCGGATTCGGCACAGGAGGTTTATCCCTGCACCCAAAACCCTTAATCCTAAATCCTGGGGCTTAGGATTTAGGGTTTAGGATTTCGGGCTTAGGGTTTAGGGTTCAGGGCAGGGGATGCGTTAACAGTGGTCAGTTCGATCTGAAAGACTGTACACGGCAGCGTCTTTTTGGTTTATGGTTTACGGTTTGGGGTTTAGGGAATGGTTTTTCAAACGTTTTTTCGGTTCGTGCTTCAGGGTGAGCATATGCGCTAGAGTCTAAAACACGGGGTCATATGGGGGATTGTTATAGAGCTTATGAAGAGGGATCCTAGGAGTTTTTTATTATGGCTCATATGGCAGTTGCCATAAACGGGGGGAGCCCTATATAGACACTAAAGACTATAATCCTCATTATGGGATTCCCCAAGATAGAAGAAATTCCCGCATGAGCAACCGTGTCAGGCGAGCAGTTCGAACTCTGTCTCCATTCTAACATGCTTTCAGCATCCGAAGTAGAGACTCAACTTTTGCTGTTGCCTCCGGAGCCCATGAGACTCTTTGAAAAGACTGTGTTCTCCAAAGCTTGCTGCGTAGAAGCCCTCAATCCTCCAAGTCTCCAGACCCTAAACCGTGAGGCAACAAAACTCCAAGGCCAAAGCCCACACCTGAAAACACAGCACGTTCCACTCCCGGCAAAATATCATCAGAACCAAAAGGAGGGCGCTCTGAAAAACTTGCATCGGCTGCATCGGCCTCAGATGCTCTGTGATTGGTATTATATTGTGGTCAATTTGCCATGTTCCTGTCATGCTTAGGGGAAGCTGCTTCAGTTGAAATCTTCGTCGGGGCAACGGTTTCGACCCTAAACTCCAAGCCCCTAAACCCTAAATCCTCAACCCTAAACCCTTAATCCTAAACCCTAAATCCCTAACCCTAAACCCTTAATCCTAAACCCTAAAGCCTAAACCCTTAACCCTAAACGGCGAGGGGTTTACAGGAGGCACAAGGGAACTGTGCAGTAATGCTAGGGGCCGCAGGTGCTCTTCAGATTTGTGGTAAGCACTGGTCTAATAAGGGATTACAATAGTACCCCCCCCAAAGGTACCCCCCCAGATTTAGAACCCTATTAGGCTTTATTAAGCCCTATATAGTCCTTATTAGCTCCTTAAACCCTGGGAGGGGGTACCTTGGGGGGGGGAGACATTGGACCAGCAATGCATCATGATCCTTTTCAACTCGGAAGTTCTTCTCAGTTTAGGGTTCAGGGGTCTAGGGTTTCAGGAGGCCGTTCTACAGTGCAAAGTTGTTTTGGCAGAGACCCTTTGAACAAAGAGGTTTTGGGTGTAGGGCTTTGGGTACAATAATGACAGGGATGAGAACATGCAATTGTCAAAATGAAAGTGTGTCACTGACAGCGGTAATAACGATAATAACCGTGGTACACCTAAGCTTCATACCGCTTGTACGATTCAAAACAAGAGTGCTACGTGGGCCCGACGGGGATGCAACCTGGAAAAAAACCAAGACCTAATAAGCCTTGATATGCCTGAATCCCCAATTCTCGCTAAACCCTAAACCCTAAACCTTAAACCCTAAACCCTAAACCCTAAGCCTTAAACCCTAAGCGCGGTTTAGGGTTTAGGGTTTAAAGCCTGCCCACAGAGGTCTCTGTCGCTCGTGGGCGGCAAAAGCTCGTTGGGGGCCCACGGGCCGGTCGGGGAAAAGGGGAGGGATTTGCGGTTAGGGTTAAAGGCGAAGCCCAGGCTTTGAGGGTTAGGGTTTAGGGTTTAGGGTTTAGGGTTGGGTTCAAGGCTTCAAGGCTTAGCGCAGGCTTTAAGGTTAGGCGCTGAGACCATCGTACCTCCAAGCAAAAACGTCTTCCTTACTACGGCTTCATCTTTACCAAATGTGGGGTGCAGGGTGGCTCCAGGTAAGGGTTTTAGTGCTTTGGAGTGAATGGACATAGGGCCCCTGATTGTGCAGCATGGCCCTAAACCCTAAACCCCTAAACCATAAACGCTAAAAGCATAAACCCTAAACCCCCTAAACCCTGAACCGCGTCTCAGGGCATCATTCCATCATTTCTGAAGGGCTCACAAGTCTGGATACTACGCGGCCTAAAGAAGTTGCTACATTAGGTCGTAGATGGTATAGGATACCCCGCAAGGTCCACGAAACAATATTGGCAACTGTCTAGGTAGGCCCCACAATATACAAAACGTTGCTGGTGTCGGATTAGGGTTCTTAACCTTAAATCCTGAACCCTAAAGCCTAAGCCATAAACGGTAGCTGCCATTTTCTTGTCCATTCCATAGGTCTCCATGGTGGAGATTTGCCATGCTTTCTCGTCACAAAACTAGCCAGCCAATGGGAATTTTGCCTATCCAACGTATGGGCCTACATGAGTATTCATGACAGGGTTTATGTAGGGGCAGATGGGGATCATGCAATGTTTAAGTTTTACAGTTTAGGGCTTATGGCTATTATCCCCCACAAGGGAGAATTAAGTAGAAAAGACAATGGAACCTTTCAATGGAAACTGGGATTATATAGGGCATATAGGGTTTAGGGTAACTATATTATAACAAGGTATACAAAGGAGTAAATCTTGGGATGATGGACAAGAAAATGGAAACTACCGGGGCTGCTACAGGGACAGTTTCCAAAGTTACGAACACAGGTTGGTTTTATAATTGGTCTTTTTATAGTGTTTAGGGTTTATGATATAGGGCTTTTGGCTTAGGGTTTAGGGCTAGGGCTTAGGGGTAGTGTTGGGTACCTCAAATGAGAAGACCTCACAATGATATGGGTCATCCTTTAATCATTTGGGCCCCAGTGTCATATCTTCTTGGTTTTGCGTGAAGACTTGGGTGCACTAAACAACCCAAACATGAAACCCTAGGGTTTAGGGTTTAGTGTTCAAAAACCCTAAGCCATAAACCTTAAAGTCTACACCCTAAACCATAAAACCTAAACCCTACCCTAAAGCCTCTTGGAAGGTTCCAGTTTAGAGATCCTTTAGTGGGCTTATTTCTGAGGCCGAGGCGTTGGTTTCAAGGAGGTTTGGCGCCGGGAGGTGAATTCCCCGCCTTGCGCGGTTTAGGGTTTCGAGTTTAGGGTTTAGGCCTTAGGGCTTAGGGTTCAGGGCTTAGGTTTAGGGTTTATGGCTTCGGTGTCCTAGACCCTGCCGTTGAACGCCGGTACCACACCGAAGCGCAGCTGAAAGAGGCTTCCTGAAGGCAAATCCGAAACCTTGGATCGGAATTCGGAATTCCATTCGGGTTCTATAGGGTTATATATCGGGTTCTATCGGGTTGTATAGGGATAATGGAAAAGAAAATGGAAACTATTATTTAGGGTTCTAGTCCCTCCACAACTTATACTGGGCTGCTGTTGAGGACCTTCTTTTTTAATTCGTAAAGTATGGAATTCCCCACTATTTACTATATGCCCATAATTCCTTAACGGCAACCCCGTAGAACAGCCCCCCCAACGTTGTACTTGCAAGTAGACCTTAAACCCTAAACCTTGTGGCAGGGCCCAGGACCAAGAGAAACCACCATCATTCCTCTTTCCAATCGATATTCCATTTGCTATTTCATTTTGGGGGCTCTATAAGCCCAAAATACTTCCTACATAGCCCCTCAGACCTACATGTACATGTATGTACAGCCCCTTCATATCGACTACAGAATTTCAGAAATCCTAGCCAATCACCGGTTCAGCAAACCCTACACCCAAACTCTAATCTCTAAACCCTAAACCCCAAACCCGAAACCCGAAACCCAAACCCTGAACCCCAAACCCGAAACTCCAAACCACAAACCGCAACCCCTAAACCCAGGACCAAAATATACCAGATTTTCTTTCACACCGTGGATCCGACCTACCAGGCAGGAATCTGAGCTAGAATCCTGATGCATGATAAGGTTTGCTAGGGATGTTCTAGGGTTTTATGTGGATTTATGAGGTTTTATAGGGATGAATCATGGTAGCTTCCAGAAAGGGCTGAGGGATCAGGATTTTGGGTTTTGGGTTTAGTGTTTAGGGTTTAATGCGGACATTTTACAAGTTAGGGATTTTTAGGGCTTTTGGGTTTTGGAGCTTAGGGTTTTAGGGCTTTGGCTTTAGAGTTTAGAGTTTAGGGCTGAGGATTTATGCGGGGGTTTACAAGTTTCCAGGAAAGGCTTAGGGGGTTTTAGGGCTTCGGAATTTTGAGGTTAGGTCTTTAGGGTTAAGGGTATACGGTTTTTGGGTTTTAGTGTTTAGGGCTTTAGGGTCTAGGCTTCAGGGTTTAGGGATTTAGGGCTTTACCATTTAGGGCTTGGGGGGCTTAGGGTTCAGGGTAACAATTACAACACAAGGTAATAGGAGTTACTGTAGCCCCTTAATAGGACTCTTGTAAGGACTGTTAGTGTATGGGGGAATGACTTAAGGTTTGGGGTTAAGGTGCTTGCTTTAGCAAGCTTATGCTCTGGGGTTCACGGTTATCATAATATCACAGGGCATATGAAGAAGGTTGACGAGCACGGGAACTACCACGGTATTTAGGGTTTCAGAAACTATTAAGTTACAACCAAAAACAGCAGGTCCAGCAGCGAAAGAGCAGCCTCTCTCAGACAAGCTTCGGAGCACCCTGAACTGAGTGTGACACGCGTGTGGGGTAGTTCCCAAAATTAGAGGTCCCTTTGAAGAGGTTTTACAGGGGCATATAGGGGTTATATAGGTATATATAATATGGAAAAGAAAATGGAAAGTACTATTTAGGATTAGGGTTTCCCAAAATTAAGGTGTGTTTTTCGGGGTCCCTGTACTAAGGATTGTGGTATTTGGGGGTCTATATAGGATCCTCTGATTTCGGGAAACTACCACGTACGAACTTCATTATGACGTGGCCCCTGTAAGTATGGCGACTTTACGATCAGCACCACAAAGAGACCCTAGCATGTCAAAATTAAAAGCAGGTGTTCCATGTGCGTGTGTCGCAATTTAGGGACCAGTGTTCACTAAACCCTCAACCTTATACCCTAAACCCTAAACCTTAAACCCGAAACCCTAAACCCTAAGCCCTTATACCCTAAACCCTCAACCTTATACCCTACACCCCAAACCTTAAACCCTAAACCCTAAACCCTTATACCCTAAACGCTAAACCCTAAACCCTCAACCTTATACCCTAAACCCGAAACCTCCAACACCCAAAACCATCTTCCTTCAACTCATCCCAAGCTCTTTCTTCAAGGGTGGCTCCTGAAATTAGGGACACCTTGGTACCCCTGAAGTGGAATTGGGGTAATATTAAGCTGTACATTGGGGTTATATAGGGATAATGGAAAAGAAAATGGAAACTACTATTTAGGGTTTCTGGGTTTAGGGTTTAAATTAAGGACTAGAGTATTTTGGGGTCTATAGCAGGGTCCCATATTTAGGGAAACTACCAAGTATCAGTATGAGTACAGTATGAGGCTCTAGGGCGTCTGCAGCTCTATCTGCGAGCTAAGTGCGTCATTCCAGTCTACATCGCCTGCAACTGTTGATGTGTCGCATTGTCAGATTACTTCAACCGTGGATCCCAACCCCTTAATCTAAACCCTAAACCTTGAAACCCTAAGCCCTAAACCTCGACACCCTAAACCCTAAACCTCCAACACCCTATGATCTTTTCGGCATACCGTGCATCCTGGAAGTTCAGAGAGTCTCTGGGGCTTGTGGTTAGGGGTTCAGGGCTTAGAGTTTAAAAGTTTAAAGGTTTAGTGGTAGGGCGCTTGAAGAGCCATTGCAGCTCTTATCTGATGGTCCTCATCTGTAGTCCTAGGGCCGGATCCTACAACCCCGTGGAGACCCACTTTAAGCGGACACGGAGGTAAGGGCCTAAACCCAGAACCCTAAAGCCTAAACCCTAAACCAAACAAGGTCCACATCAACGTGCCGGATCATCGCCAGCCGATTTTCCCGACCAACGAGGCCTGTCAAGGTCAACTCATGTGGGAGGTGTCCTAAACTCCGTATTATCCGGGTTATTAAAAGGAATACTAGGAGTTCAGACTATTGCTCATGCGGGAGGTGTCGTAAAACTAGCCTTACAGGGTCCCCACAACCTCCATACAATCCTTAAACGTAGCCCTATAATATGTTCCTAGAGTCCCCTATGGTATTTTCATTTGGAATATAGAACCCAATGTACTATCATTCTATTATGGGAACACCCAAACAGTTGCCTAAACGTTAGACACACAATTTCAGGAAACTCGCGCATCTTTTGGCATAACCGCCATCACCACTGCCGTCACTACCAACTTCAATCGCTTGCTACTTCGCTTCCTGCGGTTGTTGGTGCTGTCTCCCTAAGGGTCCAAGTACCTAATAAGCATATACTTACCCAAAACCTACACTATAATTACTCCCTAAACCCTAAACCCAAAATCCCAAGTACCTAATTATTGGGCACTTGGATCCTTAGGCTTTCTTGGCACCCTACCCCTAACGAGCATGGAATCTCAAAACTGAGCCACTCGCTTTGGGGTTTAGGGTTTAGGGGTTTACAGTAGGGTTTAGGAGTTTAGGGGTTTAGGGGGTTTAGGGTTTGCTGGTTTACAGTAGGGTTTAGGGTTTAGGGTCCGGTTAATCTGCAGCAGCTTCGCCGTCGGGTGAATCTCGTTCGCCAGCGCAAGATCTGATCTTTTCTCGTGTCCTTTTTAAACTACTAAACCCTACGTAAACCCTACTAAACCTTAAAATCTAAACAGTAGTTTCCAATCTATTTTCCATTCGCCCAATATAACCCCAATATAACCCTAATAGTACCCTTATAAGAGGTCAGAAGCCCTAAATCCTAAACCTTTTTAACTATGGTTTAGCGTTTCGGGTTGCCTTTGGACCAGCACTGCTACCGTTGTCTGATCCATGAGTTCTAGCATTCGGACCTTCCCTGAGGGTAAAGGACTTTTATCGCGATCCCTTTGGGCTTAGAGTTTGAACGGGAACGCCAAGAATATAATAGCAATATATTCGGACTATACCTACTAGGGGCCTTGTATTCCTATTATGGTTTCTACAATATTGTGGTTCCCATTAAAGTCCCTTCAAGGGGGGAAGAGCCTGGTAGCATCTGGCGTGGACGTCCCCTGAAGCATCCGGAACTCACAAAAACTCTAATGTTCTGAACCCTAAGCCCCAACGCCTAAACCTCAAAACCTTAGACCCCGTACTCCCCAAAGAATCCCTATCTGACCATTCAGACGAACCCTTCCGCAAGCAATCAGGGCTTCAAATCCAGTACTCCCTTGACCGCAAAAAAATCGAAACTCCCAGACCCCTAAAATGTAAATCCAAAACCGCAAGCTAACCTTCAGAAGGGACCCCTTAAAAGGTACCCTTCATCGAAACAGTGAAGTCTTCTACTAGTCACAACCTAATTTTAAACGATATCGCGCGCCCGCCTCGGCTGGCGGGGCGCAGAGCACACGAATAATCCGTTCCCCATATTCATAAAACCCCACCCTAATAATAGACAATAAATCCAGGGCCCTAAAAATCCTCATGAGCAATTTAAAAGGGGCTGTGCAAATTTTCAAAGGAGCCAGACCATAATGAATTAGGGGGGGTTTTGAAGTCATTAGGGGGGTATCATAGAAAAAATCCAAAGGATTTAGGGATCCCCTTGACATCCGAGGTTTTGGTTGATTTTCATATGGGTTTTATAAAGGATTTTATATACAAGAACTGAATGCGATTTTAATCGATTTTATTACAGTTTTAGACGTATTTGATTAAATCTCAATTGAATTTCATTCGTTTTCACTTGACTTTCAATGGATTTTGATCGATTTAATTTGATTTTAAAAGGAATTTGAATTCGACTTCAATTGATTTTAAACGGATTTTTAATCAATTTTCAATTGATTGCAACGGGATTTTAATTCGATTTCGATTGATTTTAAAAGGAATGTTAATTCGATTCCAATTGATTCTAACGGGATTTAATTCGATTTCAACTGATTTTAGAAGGAATTTTAGTGAAAGACATTAAAGACTTTAATAGATTCTAAAAGGAATTTAAAGGCGGCCATACCAAACTCTTTCAATAAATATGCCCCCCTAATAATAAATGATTTCTGACCACCCGGATCATTAATTATTAGGGGCGGTGGGGGGGGGGGGACGTCGTTTATTATTAGGGGGAAGGGATTAGGTCATGGCATGTACTTGACACGTGGGGTTTAGGGTCGAGGGAGTAACAGAGGCAAGCCTCACTTCAGACGTGTCTGTTGCATGCCTGTTCCAGCATTCAATGAGGGGGTTGACTGGGAACCGGCCTTGGCTGCGTTCCAGGGCCGAAAAGTACAACTCGCCGCTATTCCCCGCATCCCGAAGTTTTCCTGATCATAGAAGGAGGGGCAACATAGAGCCAGAAATCAGACCCGCCACATAGCGGGACAGGGCGAGGGGAGGTGGGGAAAAGGGGAGTGTACTGGAGTTTCACATGGGGGGGGTTGCCCAGCAGAGAGGAGGTCTGCAAAGGGGGAGTAGAGGGGCTTTGTTAAGGTTTCCAAACGCCCGGAGGCTGGATAGCCTCGCCAAATGGGGGCTTCCCAAAATTAGGGGTACCCGTTTTAGGGGTCCCCATAACAAGGACTATAGTATTTTAGGGTCTATATTGGGGTCACTTGTTTTGGGAAACTGCCAATTTGCAAGGGTTCCCTTTTTCTATGCAATCAGGTCTTCCACCACAAAGCTCTAGACCCGAAACACCCTAAACCCCAGGCCCTAAATCCAACATCTCCCTACATATCCCCATATGGGTGGTTGTCAAAATTATGGTCCGTTTTTGGGTACCCTAAATATTAGGTGCCGTATTATAGTAGGGATCCAAAAGGGGACCATAATTTTGACAACCACCCATATGAGCTACGGACTAAATTCCTAGTATCCCCCTTACCAACCCCTATAAACTCCTCTAGATAATCCCGTTAGGTTGGGGGGGAACCTATAGGAGACTATATCGGGTTTTGGGCGGGACCTGTTAAGGGATATACTACAAATTTAGTTCAAGGCCCATATGAGCTCTAGTCTAAACTCCTAGCATCCCCCTTAACAACCCAATAAAATCCCCTATATACTCCCTTATATAACACCCTGTACGGAGCTCAGACTATAGCTCATAGACCCCCTTGAGGGGGTTCCTTTTTCCTAAGCCCTAGACCCTCAAGCCCAGGACAAGCAGGAAAGGGCATAAGAAAACCGGGAAAAATGAATTGGATCCAAGGTGGCTCAAAACTCCGGGCAAGAACCTAAACAATTAGTTTAGGGTTAATAGGTTTAGGGTGTAGGGTCTATTAGGGTTACGATTGCTTTAGGGTTTAAGGTAATGCCCCTTAATTCCGAAACCCTTAACCTTTAGGGTAGTTTAGTTTCTATAAGCCCCCTAAAGCTTGAACCCCCGAAATCAGGTCTTCCACCAGTGGCATCCGCTGATGGCCGGCTTGCGAAAGCGGCCCCGGCTGAGGCCGCCAAGTGGGAGATCAGGGGTAGAATGCTTTGGGGTGTAGGGTTTTTGGGGTTCAGGGTTGAGGGTTTAGGTAATTAGGGTTCAGGGTGTAGGGTTTGGGTATAGAGGGTTCAGGGTTTAGGTTTTGGGTATTTAGGCTTTAAGGTTTAGGCCTTAGGGTTTTAGGGTTGAGCCTTATAATTGTAAACGCTAGCGCGCGCCCGCCTCGGCTGGCGGGGCTTCCCACTGTAGGAACATGTAATTATAGATATACAGGTATTTAAGTTAGGTATATAGATACAGTCATATGCCTATTACATACACAATAAAACCCTAGAAGTCCAACTAGGGACGCGCAAGTAGGACCCAGGAAACCGGTGGGGAAAATGTTCGGGGCCAGCGTTCGGAC
>CAJNIZ010001434.1:0-11796 GCA_905231905.1 Symbiodinium pilosum | reverse complement strand
AGGCTGAGGCGTGTCTGCAAGGGGAGTAGAGGGGGTTTTTAAAGGGATCTGAATGCCCTGAGGCTGGATGCCTCGACGAAAAAGTACTCCCCTGATAATGACCAATCCCCCTAGTATATATTGGTACCATATTGGGGCGGGGGGTAATATTTGGGGTTGGGAGGTTTCTTATTAGAGGGTGGGGATTACTATGTCTATTGCTATATCCTTTTTAGAGTCTACTAGCATGTACCTTTAGATGATTTAGGATTGGGGGGGTTAGGGCTTAGGGCCTCGGGTCGGGGTCTGCAACTATATTATATGTAGGGTTGTAGGGGTCTACTACGAGTAGTGGTGATCTATGATAGGTTTTAGGGTATAAGGTTAGGGCTTAGGAAAATTTAAGGTATGGGTAGTATGGGCTTGGGGTCTCTTTCCGAATCTTGAAAGTGAAATGCAGGGTTTTATTGGGATTATACACGGGGATGTATACTGACTCCTTAAACCCAAAACCCAAAACCCTGATACTATGGGTGGTAGGGCTCTACCACTATTAGAAGGGTTTGTGGCTACAGGGCATGGGGGCTTAAATGCACAGCCTAGTGGAAACTTATACACTTACGTGGTTTAGGGTTTAGGGTCTTATATGTGTGTATATATACATATAGAGATCGTTTAGAGTTCAGGGTTTAGGACTTATTGGGTAGTCAAGGGCACTGTATTATTGGCTACATACACGGGACCAGGGGTTTAAGGGATAAAGATTGTGCGGGTAGGGCCTAAAGCCAATCGAACATGGAGACCACGATATACATACATATGCGTACCCTAAACCCTAAGCCCTAAACCCTAAACCACATCGATATACATGCATATGCGCACCCTAAACCCTAAACTCTTGAAGGTTTAAAGATTCGGCCTGCATAAAGAGGAGATGCGGCGATGGTGCAGGGATGATGTGATTTGGGCACTTAGGGCTTGGGGTTTAGGGTTTAGGGTTTGGGGTTTAGGGGCATAGTGGGGTATATAGCGATTGGGGTACAGTAGAGGTCTGAAAATAGCCTTAAAAACCTAGACCCCAAATCTTGCAATTGCGTGGAAACTGGCGCCCTCAAGATGCTGGGGATGTCCTTTCGGTTTAGGGTCAAAAGTGGAACACACATGGAAACTGGGAGTATGTAGTGATTCATAGGAATGTATCTCTAGGGCTTTTATGTTAATGAAGTAGAAACTTGAATACCAACACTTCTAAAGCGCGTTTGAGATCATGGCAAAGGATACTTCAAAAAAGACTTCATGATGATATTGGTAGTACGTCCGGCTACGTTTTGATCATTAGTACATATCAGGGGGTATATATGGGGGTTATTAGGGCTCAGGGTTAGGGTTGAGGGATGCGGGTTAGCAGTAAGATTGGGGTTAGGATTTAGTGTTTAAGCAGGTCATGGATTTGGGTAGCCGGCAGCGCGTGAGTTCTACTAAAGAGACTGATCACGGTTTGGGATTTTCGGCTATCTTCTTTGATTTCTTCTGGTCCTGGGCCCTCCACTCCCCCAAAACCCTAAAACCTAACCGTGAATCTGAGAACTTAAACCCAAACCCAACCCCGACACCGCCCTCTGGGACCTTTCTCCAGCCTCAGCCAAACAGTATTAGTAACGAAAATGAATATGGGTTTAGGGTTTAAGGCTTTGGGGTTTATGGGCTTAGGGTTGAGGATTTGGCGTTTAGGGATTTTGGGGTCTGGGGATTTAGGGTTTAGGGATTTAGGGTTTGGGGAACCCTGCTGGAATTAGCACGAGCCTGTCCCGAATCGCAATCCTGAGTTCCAAAGCCTACCTAACAAGAGTAGCCTCATACCCTTAAACAAGAAAGATACCAAACAGCCGCTCTTCGCGGGTACAGTACATTGGTTACTTTCGGTAACCCTCCAAAGGGTATGTCGCAAAAGCAGGGGTGCCCCTCATAACTCATAAACCCCAAGAATTATAATCCTTAGCATGACGACCCCACGAAGAGAAACGCCCAAATTCTGATGTGCCTTGTCAGCGCAGGGAACAACAGCAAAATAACAACCATAGGAATAACTGTAATAGTAGTATTAATACTAAAGCCTAAACCGTATACGTCTTACGAGGTTCCTGATCCGGCTGAAGCCCATGGACAGCGGTCCCCTTGATGCGATGCCACTGGGCCGCAGCCCATAAGCCTTTCCTAAACCCTAAACCCTAGGTTTTAGGGTTGAGGATTTAGGGGTTAGGGGTTTGGCGGTTTAGGGTTTAGAACTTAGGGTCTAGGGGTTTTGGGGTGGAGGTTTTAGGGGTTTCGGGCTCAGCGTTTAGGGTTCATGCTATGAACCCTCGAGCTTCTCGGGTTTAATTGTTAGAAATATACACTGGGACTGTTTAATATGAACGGGGTGGGGGTTAAAATGTTAGCGGGAGGGGATTACTTGAAGGACCCTGCCTGTAGTTTTAGATGTATGACTAAACTGTACGTAAATGGAATTATGCTAACTTACCAAGGCCCAATATGACCCTGAATTTATTGCTTGTTGCAGGCTGCTTCTTGTTGAGGGTTCGCGCGGTGGCATGAAACTTAGGGAAACCCTAAACCTTAAAACCCTAAACCCCTAAACCGTAAACACAGAGCCCTAAACCCTAAACCCAAAAAACCCTAAGCCTTATATACCCAACTTGCGGAGTGCTTTTTTTTCGATGGAGATATGTTTAGCCAGTTCTCAGCGAAGAGTAAGATTCTAGGGTTGTGGTATTTGATGGGAGGATGTCCCCTTACTAGGTTCAACCACTAAAAGCACGCCTCATGTAGAATGTTCACTCAGGAACAGTTGGATAAGATTTACTGTTGTACACGCTAGCACGCGTTCGCCTCGGAATCTGAGGCAGTCCAATCCTTCAAAGAGACGATTCAAGGGCGTAGGGCTAAGGGTTAGTGATTACAAGGGATTGTATCTATTGCGGCGACATTTCTGCTGGACTGGCAGGCACCGTGAGGGTGGAGAGGGTAGAAAAAACGGGAGAAGGCTGGATCCTGGTCAGCTTGTTTCAGACACCTGTTGGCTGGAGGCCCAGGCAAATATAGTTAGACACAGCCTTCAACATTGCCCCTACTAATAGAGTCCCCCTTTCAGTAGATTTTGGGTGTACTCTAATCAGATCTCCATATACCCCATATTCTGTCTACTTCAGGGGAACATAGGGGAACTATAGACTTATAGACTGTCAACGGAGCGGGGGAAAGCCAAAACGCTAAACCCTAAAGCCAACATAGAGCTCTAAGCTCTCCAACCCTGAAGTCTAGAAGCTTAAGGGTTTAAGGTTAAGGGGTCCCCCAAGTTCTGAAGCCCAAAGTCTCAGAACCCTAACCAGTTCAGCGCGTCAAGTCAGCAGCGTACGACCCTAAACCCTAAATAGTAGTTTCCATTTTGTTTTCCGTTATCCCAATACAAACCCCAACAAAACCCTAAACCCTAAACCTAATGGGTACCTGTATCCCCTAAAGCTGTGAGCCTTGAGGCAGATCTGAATAGGGCTTAGCGTTCAGGACCTAAGGTCTTAGGGTTTAGGGTGGTAGGTTTCAGGGTTTAGGTCTTAGGGTTTAGAGTTGAGGGCGTAAGCCCCGCCCTGAAACTTCAACGCTCAAATACCGGTTTTGGGAACCCCCGAGCCTAAGCCTTAAAGCCGATCACTATACCCGAAGCTCAAATACCCTGAACACGATACCCCAACCCCTACACCCGAAAAGATGCACATTTGCATGGCAGCCTCCATGGAGACACAATCCATATACATTTTTTGAGTTTCCCCAGATTAGGGGTACCGTTTTAAGGGATCCCAATATAAGGATTACAGTATTGGGGGGGGGGTCTATATTATTGGTGTCCCCTGTTTAGGGAAACTGCCAGATATACATAATGTATACATACACGCAGACTCTGAGGGAAACTCGCATGCCGCTCCCTGTCTCTTAGGTGCGGATGCTGCGGCTGAGCGGACGCGGCTGAAGGAAGGGTTCCAGGGTTGTACCCATAAGGGCGTACCCCTAAAAGGTTTCCCCAATATACCCTTAATATAGCCTTTATATAGTTTTCTAGGGTCCCTAAAAAGCATCCCAAAACCCAGGGGTACAACCCTAGGGGTACAAGTCTGAGACCCTTGAGCGGCGCCATCGCCTTTTTTAAAGAGGCCTTTTGAGGAGTTTGGGTCTAGGCCTGTAGGGAATGTCTTGATGGTTACATGGGTAGAAAGCGGGATATGTACGGTAACCGCAGGATCTGGGGGTTAAGGGTTAGGAGTTTAAGGCCTAGGATTTCAAGTTGAATTGCCCTTGAGGTTTGAAGATCCAATGCACGGGCTATATGCGGGTTAGGGTTTGGCTTTTAGGGATATGTAGGACACTTACGGATGTTACCTCAAATCATGGAGAATCAACTTGGAAAGAAAGAAAATAAACAATGAAATGGAAAGTGAAGTTATCTACAGGCAGGGAAATTTACCAAGATGATGGTCCTGGATTCCTTGCAGAATTGTAGTATAAGCATATCAAGTCGACCTCGAAATTATGTTGGTAGTTATGGAGGCCCCAGCAGTTGGCCTGGTAGTGAAAGAAATGCAAACTATTACAGGGGTTGGGGTTCAGAGTTTAGAGCTCGAAACTCTACTGTAGGAATGCTATGCCCAAAATGGAGAAGTAAATGGAAAAGCCAATGGAAAACTAGATGGAAACTGTAGGTCTAAAGGCCTTGTGCTTTAGGACTTAAGGTTCGGGGCTTAGGGACACGTAGGGTCAAGGGCTGTTAGAAGTTTCTTGGTGGTTGCTAGCAGGGAAGGAAGGACATTGGGCGAATAGGTCTATGGGGTATACTGGGTCTACTGGTATACTGGGAAGGCCCCGAACATGCTTGTTGACGCCCGTTCATCGGAAAGTCCTTAATTAAAAAGATTAAGATGCCCTGGGACTGCATTTCAGTCATGCAGAATATACCCCCGATATACCCCAGCATACACATGTCAATCCACGGGCGGTAAGCGCTGCACCAGGAATATCATTACTCCCGCCGAAGAGCACAACAAACCCAAAACCATAAACAAAAGGTCAATAGGGCTTACGACCCTCTCAATGTGCCCAGTATAACCCTCTTGTATCTCGTTACAGGTCATAAGCAGGTTACCTAGCCAACCAGTAGGCGCGGGATTCCTCCAGAGACGGATATAGGGTTTAGAGTCCAGCGTCACTTGCAGTTGGGTCCTAGTTTCAAGGTGACCTACAAACGCTTGCATCAAGGGTTCCTGGGTTGTACCCCTAAGGTGGTACCCCTAAAAAGTTTACCCAACATAGCCCTAATATAGCCCTTATACAGACCCATGTAGTCCCCTAAAGTCCCTTCTAAGGATCCCACAACCCAGGGATACAACAACCTTAGGGTTACAAGCCTCAAACCCTTGATTGCAGGGTTTCCAGTGGTGTTTGGGTTTCAATGCCCCCCCAGATTATTGTGACACTCATTATGGGAGCAGGACCCCTACACTTGCAGCCTGTGCAACACCGCGTGTATTAAGGGTTGGAGACTATGATTTTTGAACACCCACTGCACGTAGCTAAACCCTAAACCCTAAATCCATGTGTTTGAGAGGCCTTGACACTTCTTTTGCAGTAAGCCTAAGAGCAACAGCGGGCCTCTTTCAGTTTTGGCTATGCTGGCTGGGTGGCGGCAGACTTCAACAGAATACGTGACGCTTGGATACTGCTCCACTCTACAAAGCTACCCGGACATAGACATAGCGATATTGACTGCTGAGTTTACACGCATGTGGTAGTAAATACTTGGGCTTTGACTATCCTACAACCTTATTTTTTGTTTGAACATTCCAAACGATAAGCGTTTTTCAAGTTGGCCTTACCCTATAGACCCTAGACTCTGAACCTCACCAACCCAAAACGCAGACGCAGAGTGGGGCAGTATGAGCCTGGCGCCCTTACTCGCAGTTTGCAGGAGGGAGCCATTCTCGTGTTGTCCTTTTGCGAGGTCACTGATGTACAAAGCTAGGGTTCAGGGCTTGCACTCCCCCAAACTAACAAAGAAACCGAAAAAGGGCCCTGCAAAGATTTCCGTTCTGTAAAAAGCCGACCGACAAAGGCTTCCATCTTTGCATTGTTCAGGAGCCCCTTTGCTAAGAATTGGTATAGAAAGACCTCGGTTTGGGGCCCCCGGCCCCCTTTTGTTGAAAGAAACCCTCATGAACCTCCAACGCACCAAAATCTCCAGCAGGAGGATGCCCCCTCAGAAAGGGATATCCGAATTTTGGTAACCTTTACACCTTGATTCCCTGGATGTTGTACAAGCCCTATAGCCCTTTAATTCAGGGCACCCTAAACCCTAAACCTTAACCATGCATTGCATTTGCAAGGGAACAAGAAACGGCCTTAAGCTGAAGTGTCGGAAAGGACAACTTTGCGTCGTTTCACATGTCAGCAGGTGCCCTCTCAGGTCATTAAGGCTTTAGCGTCTAGGATTTAGGATTTAGGGTTCGGGGTTTCGAATTTAGGCATTTGGGTTTAGAATTTAGGACTGTGGGATCCCTTATGTAAAACTTGCTACAAGACAGTTTAGGTTTAGGTTTCAAGGTTTCCAAGGATATTTCCAAAAAATCAGGATCCCCTTGAAAAATCTGGGTTCTGAATTCGTTGTGCAATAATCTCAGGTACCCCCAATAAACGGGACTCTTAATTTCTTGCACCTCCACAACTTTTAGGGTTTAGGGTTTAGGCCTTAGGGCTTCCCATGTCAAACGCAGAACTTTGACACGGTATTGCGCGGTGTCTGTCAGTTTGTTTCGATACCCGCATGGATGACACTTGTGCTTTGCAATATCGAAAGAAACCGTGATGGCGAAAATCATGCAGGCTTCTACATTACAATCCTTGCAACGCTCTTGCATCCCAGTTTCCATATGATTTACCACCTTCTTTCCGATGTGATCCCCCATTGCTGGGGTAACTTCTACAGCCTACATGCTAAACCTTTACATGTATATATATATATACATGTATGTATATATACGTATATATATATATGTATCTCTCTCGCTCTCTCTCCTTTTGTATATATATATAAGTATATACATATGTATATTTGTATAGACCCCTTGTACTGGCAACTATTCAGGCTTCCTCGTCCACCAGCTAACCCGAGAACTCCTGAATCTTAAACTCCGACTCTAAGCCCTAAGCTTTGCGGTCTTTACTTGGGTTTAGGGTTTAGGGAAACCTTATTTATGGAAACTACCACACCTACGTGTGGAAGATTTGGGCACGCGAAGCCCTGACAAAAACCGTGATAGCAGTGAGAATCAGTATAATGGTAAGAAGAATGCCGTATGAGTTTAAAGCCTACAACCCAAACCCTAAACCCTAAGCCTCTAACCTTAAATCCTCAACCTTAAACCTAAACCTTAAGCCCAAACCTAACCCCTGAATAATTAGGTTGATTTTCAGCTCTTGCGGGCCCCTGCTGTGAGAAAGCCGAAACACCCAGCCTTCTTCAGGGCGCTCAGTAGCCCAGGGCCCTAACATTGATAGCTTAGGGATGCAGGCTGGGTCCCTTAAAATGAATTGGTTTAGGGTTCTTTCAGGGTCCCTGGGAAAGGGATGCATTCAGAGTCTGGTGCTTAGGGCTCGAGGTTTTTAGGTTCTATCAGGGTTTGAAGTCTAGGGGTTGATGACGGTTTAGGGTTTGGGCGTTCAATCGGGGGTTCAGAGTTTGGCCTTCGATGAGGCCTGCGGGCACAGGGATTGCAATCTTGATTGCATGATTGGAATGTGGATTATATGAAAGCCCGATGCGGAACACCCAATTTGGTTTTTTCAATCACCCCAATAAGGAGCGGCTAGCGGTTCATGATTCAGGGGCTCAGGGGGGGCTGAATTCAGAATAGCACGAAGTACCTAAACCCAAGACCCAAAGCCCTAAACCCTAAACTCAGGAGAGTCTACAGCTACAGAGGAAAGTATTACGAAGGGGTCTTGGGCTCTTTGAGCCCATTGGTTTGCAAAACTCAACACCCACGACTTGTGTACAAAGACCTTGCAATTGCAAGATGTCGGTCCGGGGGTCTGGCACACAGTCGGAGGAGGGCGTCTACGTGCAAGGGACTTGGCAGGCCGAGAACCGTACATGGGTATTGGTCTAAATTCCTTATACTACGGGGTCCTATATTTGGGTTCCCAGTATACTACGGGGCCCTATATAAATTTCCCCCATTTTGGGAACAGTAATTTAGGGAAACTTCCACATCCCTAAACCCCGGAGCCCTGAAACAGTAAACCCCCCAAACTCCTGAGCCCTGAACGAAGCAGACCGCCATGGTCCTCAGGAGCGCTTATAGCTCCCCTTAAGTAAATAGAATATGGCTTTGGGTACGTGGTAATAAGATCCCCATATACCCCATATTCTATCTACTTAAGGGGGACTATACCCCTAAACCCTGAACCCCATATTCGATCTACTTAAGGGGAACTATAAAGCAAAAAGTTCGCACATTTTAACCAGGCAGGTTCCCTTGCCACGTCAGACGCTCACCTCCGACAATGGCGCCCCTGCGATACACAGACCCAGTCAGTTCTTGGGGCGAGAAAAAACTTGCGAAGAAACAGCCCTAAATCCAAAATCTCTAAACCCCGGGTCCATATCATGCTTCTTATGGAACACCATACCAAACCAAACCAAACCTGTGGCTCCATTGAACAGCAAACCTCAAAGCTGTAGGTAAATGAAGTGACAGGAAAGTCTCAGAGACGCAGGGTTTCGAGCTTGGGGTTTAGGGTTTAGGGTCCCAACATACACCCTCATTTTGCTACTTTCCTCCGGTACGGCCTCCCGAAAGGGAGCCCCTAATTGTCGGAAGCCCCCATGTAAATATCCATGTTCCTGATCTTCGCGCAGCGATTGCAGAATGCCACCCCTTGAGCTGTGAGTGGATGGAGTCAAGCCCTAAACCATTTATCTTTAAACCCTAAATCCGAAATCCTAAGCCCATCTAAGCCCTAAGCGCACAAACTCTAAAATCCAAAGTCCTAAGCTCTAAACCCCTAAACCCTAAGTCAAGCCCTGACACCACTGAGCCCCTAATCTTCCTAAACATCATTCAATACACTAACTTAAGTACCTAAACCCTAAACTGGATCAATGCTAGGGCCCTTTTATCTTTTACATGTTTGGGAGTATGGGATTCCTTACATTTATGTAAAAAGGATCCTTTTTGTCTTACAGGGTAGTGGTGTGGGCTAAGTTAAACCGTAACAATCTAAACTACCTAACCCCTAAGCTCTCTCAGCCCTAAACCCTGAAGTACCTAAAGTTGCGAGGGAGGGATGCCAAACTTGGGATTTAATGATTGCTGTAGTTGGTGCCCTGCTCTAATATAACATGGAACATGGCATGGGGTTAAGGGTTCCGGGTCGAGGGTTTAGGGTTTAGGGGTTTAGGGTTGAGGTTTAAGGGGTTGGAGTTCACAGTTGATGTTTAGGGTTGAGGAGGGGTTGGGGTTTTGGTTTTTGGGAACATGGTATGAGAGCCTTTTATTTGGAGCTACTATAGCGACCCAGAAAGAAAAAGATCGCACCTTTTCCTTTTTAGTATGGCATTTCATGACAAGTGCTTTGGGAAGTCTACGGTCTAGAGTTTAAGGGGTTCAGGGTTTAGGGTGTGAAGATCATGGTCCTTTGGTGGGATTTTAGGGAAATAGAACCCCAATGATGGAGAATCTACTGGAAAAGAAAATGGAGAAACTTCGGAAGGTTTAGGGTTTGTAGTTTAGGTATCCGGGTTTAGGGGTAACAAGATGTATGAAATGAGCTCTATATCGAAAATCTCACGAAATTCTAATGGAGAAACAAACAGAAAAGAATCTGGAAAATGGATGCAGGCTGTTTTCATTTAGGGCTGGATAGGGATTATGTAATGTAGTTGAATCATCACCAGATATGCCGCAAAGCCCCTTTCTACTTCATAAGGCTCCTACATTGCGTCCTTCATGTACGCCCGAATCCAACATGGGCAGCAAACCAACTCCAAGCTCAGACTTTGGGTCTATCCCTGAACCCTGGAAACCCTGAAGCCCGAAACCCTATGAACCTATAAGCCCTAAACCCTAGTCTTTCGAAGCATTCATGCTTCCCTAGAGATCCCCGGGGTGACTTGGCGGGCTTATCCCTATACACTGAACCCGAAACCCTAAAAACCCTTAACCCTAACGCCTATACCGCGATCATAATACCAAACACGCCAACTACTTATAAACGCTTTAGGGTTTAGGCCCGAAAGTGTTGGCATAAACACCAGAATTTAGCAGATCAGGGGAGTTGAGCTGCTGTTCTGTCCGGTGTTACAACTGCATAAGATGGTAGGATTTAGGGTTTAGGGTTTAGGGTGGTGCACCCCGTGAGCGACTGGCACACAGACCTTGTCCTGAATCTTTGGGCTGCTATTTGGGTTTTTTAACAATGGCCCTTCTCTCCAAAGGAATGGGTAATGGGTATGCAGGCTATCATTCTGGGCATTTGGGAAATCAAATCTACACTTGAAGCTCCAATGCCCAACCTTAAGCCCCCATCAACCCTGTACATCCCTACACGCACCCCGACAAACCCGAAGCACACCGTACATCAATCTACACCCCGTGTTGTATAGTCGGAGTTAGGGAAACGGTCTAAATATCCCTATAAAATCCCTAAACCCTAAACCCCCTTATTCCCTGAAAAGCCCAGACCGTATACCCTATACTCCCTATTCCCTACTAGGTCCCAGTAAGAATAAGGCCTCATTGGGGCAATTGTAAACCCTAAACTTAAACCCTAAACCCAAACCCCCGAAGCCTAAACCCTAAACCCTGAGACTTTAACCCGAATCCCAAATTCAGGGTCGGGTCTGGTGGTGTCATGCCCGACATACTAGAGGGGTTTAGGGTTAAAAGGGTTTGGGGTTTAGCGTTTAGGGCTGATAGGGTTTAGGGTTCATAGGGTTCAGGGCTTATAGGGTTTAGGGTTTATAGAGCTTAGGGCTTATAATCATCAGTGTTAAAAGCCCCCAACGCCCTAAGATAAGATACTACTTATATTCAGGGACTGTATATATTGGGGGGAGGCTTATTTCATACTAGGGGTGAGGGGGCAGTTGATATTTAGTGAGAAGTTCCATGTTCTTGAATGGATGGGTCCAAGACGGTAGGCACGGTAGTTGCTAGGAAAGCTTACAGAGCTCTGGCGAGAACTAGCGAGGATTAGGGAGCAGTGACTGTAAACCCTAAACCTTCACCAAAGTAATTAACCCGGAAAAGCTCTCCAAGCTCTCAAGCATTTAAACCAATACGGCCTGCACAGTCTGTCACTTAACGCTGAAGCCTTACGTGGTGATCCTAGTAGACTTATGGCACACAGGTGTAGGAGTTTCATAGAAAAGTGACCAAACTCTGAAGCCCAAGGCGCGATCTCAGATCGTTGATCTTTGGGTCGGCCTCTGCATTCAGGGTTTAGGGTTTAGGGTTTCGGATTGTACCTACAGGGGCCAGTGGGACTCTAAAGCCAAGGTACTGACGTTCAAGGTACCCTTGCCTAAACTAACATGGGACCCTCTAGTGGAGTACATGTTAGTTTGGGTAAGGTGAACCCTTTGCAAAGGGCCTACCTTAAACAACCTGAACCCTAAACCTTAAACCCTACCTGAAATCTTTAACCCTCAACCTTAATATACACAATATCTACCCTATTGTAATATGATAGTTTCGGTTTTCTTTTCCATTA
>CAJNIZ010001433.1:0-28987 GCA_905231905.1 Symbiodinium pilosum | reverse complement strand
CCCCAAACGCGAAACCCATAAATAAGACATAGTATATATTGTAAGCCATAGCAAAAAAAAGGGCTGCAGAGGTTACTTGGCTTCATCCATGCATGTGGCGGGTTTCCAGGCGCTTCCAGGCCAATTCAACTTCCCCTCCGTCCGAATGGAGAAACTTTGTTTCATTCCAGCAAAAAATGTCGCATAGTCCTTAGTTAGTGAATTCCTGTCTTCCCCAAATGGTCCCCACAGTCCTGACAGTAGTGTCAACTATCAGTGTTTCTGTATGCCCCAACGGCTTCGGATACTAAGCCCACGCCCAATGAATCGTGAAGAAGATGATGGTAACCACAACCCTTATATGGACCCTGTAAGAGCCACATTGACATGATAGTCCTAGAAACCTCATGTTGAGGGTTTGAGTAGCCCAAATCCCCTTGTTCGTGAAGGAGAGGCAGACGTCGAAGCTTCGCTTGAGAAGTCTTTTGGCCGGCGACTTGAATGTGTCTTGTATCCGAAGCCACGAGTAGACTTAGACCAGTGTGCCTCCTGGTCACCATAGTTAGCCTTGTAAGTACCTGAAACCCCAACTTCTCGTAAACATGAGTGGGTTCAGGATACTTGTTAGACGTGTTACTATCACTGCACCGGATTTGGACAAGATTTCATTGTCACAAGTGTTCCAGTATAGCCTGGATACCTCGAATCAACTGCATTTCCAAATCGCAGCTGCACCCCCTAAACCTTAGCGCCCTCGTTTAGCATGTTTGAGTCTGCTTTGGCAGTTTATTAGTCAGATCGGTCAGGGCCTCTGAGCAAATTAAAAGGCTCTTCAAGGCTCATGACCTCACCCCAAAACCTAAAGCCTATAACCTCCAACTCCCCAAAGTGTAGCTCACCCGTACGGGCCCCAGGTTTTGGCGGCCATGAGGAAAGTAGCCCCCGTATTTGAGCCACCAAATTCGGAAGGGGTTTCATGGGATTTTGAGGGGCCTTTGTAACCATAGGTTCCGGTCAATTACTTGCCGGGCCGTGCTACGCATCGGCAGTAGCATTCATAGTGATAACCCAATAGGTTACTCAAATGGTGCTGGGGGTTCTTGTCTTGTTGGGGGCTCGCAGGCGTATATGTGCCGAGTCCCCAAGCACCCGAGTGCGTAACTCCTTTCATCGCTTTGGGCGGGGCAGAACCTGTAGAGACACAGGGTTGTGTAGGGTTTGTGATTCAAAAGGTCAGGTGAATTCCGCCAAAACCAGACACGGAACCCCACACAAGCCTTAGCTTTTTCAGGACTCCCTACGACTAATCCTAGACCCTAAACCCGTATAGTCCCTCTTAAGTAGATAGAATGTGGGGTATATGGGGATCTTATTGTAATATACCCAAAGCCATATTCTATCTACTTAAGGGGGACTGTAACACTAAGCCCTAAGTTTTGTTGAGGGTCAGGCCAGGGTTGAAGATGCGGGATCTGATCCCTAGGAGGGACGAATTGAAGATGCCGTGACCCTAAATCCCAAGCCCCAAACCCTACCCTAAACCTCAAGCCCTAAACCCTCAACCCCGGAAACCCATGAACCATCGACCCTAAACCCATAAACCCTAAACCCATAAACCCAAGACCCTAAACCCCTAAGCCCTAAAACCATAAACCCATAAACCCATAAACCCTAAACCCATAAACCCCGTAAACCCTACAAACCCTATCAACCCTATGAACCCCATAAACCATAAACCCTTGCATCCACCGTATGGGCATACGTGGCTCAAGCTGGAGATCTTGTCACCATGGACTTCGTAGCGCTTCCAGGCTCCAGAGGGTAAACGGTTTAGGGTGTAAGGTAACCTAAACCCTTAAATGTAACACCTCAGGTTTAGGCTTTAGGGAGTTGGGGTGCAGGGTTCAGGGTTTAGGGTGTTTGGGGGTGTTAGTAGATCAGGGTTACCTAGACCTTCCTAGGATTTAGGGTCCTTCCAGTGTAGTACCTTAGGTCTAGGATTTAGGGTTTCGGGTCCTTCCAATGTAGGACCTTAGGTTTAGGGTCTAGGGTTCGGGTCCTTCCAATGCAGTATATACCTTGGGTCTAGGGTTTAGGGTTTAGGATCCTTCCAATGTAGTACCTTAGGTTCAGGGTTTAGGGTTTAGGGTCCTTCCAATGTAGTACCTTAGGTCTAGGATTTGGGGTTTCGGGTCCTTCCAATGTAGTACCTTAGGTTCAGGGTTTGGGGTTTAGGGTCCTTCCAATGTAGTACCTTAGGTCTAGGATTTGGGGTTTCGGGTCCTTCTAATGTAGTACCTTAGTAGGATTTAGGGTCTCGGGTCCTTCCAATGCAGTATATACCTTGGGTCTAGGGTTTAGGGTTTAGGGTCCTTCCAATGTCGTACTTTAGGTTTAGGGTTTAGGGTTTAGGTCCTTCCAATGTAGTACCTTAGGTTTAGGGTTCAGGGTTTATGGGTTTAGGGTTTAGAGCTTCGGGTTTGGGGTTCTAAGGGTTAGGGTGTCGGAATAATGGAGAACCAACTCGAAGAGACAGTGAAACATGACATGTAATATGTAAACCAGGATTACTGTATATAGGTTTGCAAGTATAGGAATTCAAGGAACTTAAACTTGGTTGCTAAAATATGGATGTATGCTAAGTCACAGGTTTCCATACACTGGAAGCTTAGTTTAAATTCCTTATTCACATCAACCAAGTCATATTCCTTGTCCTCCAGCCCTTTGAACCCTAAACCCTAAACCCTTAATCCACAGCTTAGAGCTCTTCAACCTCAAGCTTGAGCCCTTCTACCCCAACCCTAAAAGCCTCCGGCCCCTCAACAGGGGTAGGTTTAAGAATATCTCTTAATTTTTGTTACCCAGAACTCCTCTACAATCCATATGAAGCCGTGATCTGATTTTTATGAGGCCCCCAGACCTACCCTAGATATGGGGGTTTCCCAAAATTAGGGTACCTTATTGGGGGTCCCCATAGTAAGGAATATAGTATTTTGGGGTCTATATTAGGGTCCCTTCATTTTGGGAAACTACCATATCCCCTGCCTTACGGGTCTAAGTACTCAACACATACTTGCTCAATGTGTACTTCCTTGGCGCTTTTGTTGGAAGTATTGTTATCCCTTTCCCCAGTGTACAGTCATTGGCTACTGGAACCCCACAGGCTAAACACCAAAACCCCGCCAAACCCCTGAGCCCTCAGCCCCCCGAGCCCCCCCCAAAACCCTGCAACTTTCACCCTCAAGTTCCCCGAGCCCTAAACCCACCAACTCTCCCAACCCAAGCCCGAAATCCTGCGGACCCGCAACTCCTACACAGGATCCCCTGAACCTAAACCCTGAACCCTGAAAGGCGTAGAAGCCGTGCGGAGCCCGGCCCTTGCGCCGGCACAGGCGCGGCCGAAATCGCGAGCCGAGTTCGATCCGCCGAGGCAATGACCTCTTCCATGGGCTTAGAGTTTAGGGTTCAGGGCTTCGGGATCCAAACAGCCCAATGTAGGTAATATTTACAGACCTCGGGGCCCAATGTAGGTATTATTTGTGGGCTGCCTTGCAGGTTTAGTTAAGGATTGGAAAAGAAAATGGAAGCTACCCATACTTACTATACTTCTCAGGGATTTTGAGGTTTGGAGTTTAGGTGGGGGTTTAAAGATAGGTAACTTATAAGAAGAATCTCATCTGGATAGTCCAGCCACTCAAAAGGTCTTGCACTAGGGCCCTAAGCCCTACAGCCGAGATAAACCCTAGGTAAGCCCTCCATGTCGGGTTTGGTATTGGCGGTTTAAGGTTTCGGTGGCTAGTTGGGTATGCAAAATATTCAGCAAGCCAGCATACACCCATAACCGTGCTTACGGCATTACATCTCATCGGGGTACTCCATTGTGAGGTCATTGAGGAGGCAGGAACACCAGCCCATTTGTAAGCATTCGCTAAGTTCAACAAAGCTTATACCTGAACCATACACCCTGTAGCTCATTGCCTTACTGGTTCTTAGTAGGGAATGGGGGAACATACGTAATCCCTAATTCTATACCCTAGGGCAACTATGATATGCTCCAGTAGTCCCTACTAAGAACCAGTCGGTTATAGTATGTGAAGCCCGCAAGAGGGGCCTCGCCGGTCGGGACGTGTGGATTGCTTCGGGATTGGGAGGAACAACCTCGCCCAACCTCACTCTCTATCTTGGTTTGCGTAGAAACGGAACTGTCCCTAAAGTGGCATTATTTTCTGGGCCTGGGTTTAGGAGGTGGTAGGGTTTAGGGTTTAGGATCTAGGGTTTGCAGTTGGTTGCATTTGGGTCTTAAGGTGTGGGGGTTCAGGGTTTATAGCGTTCAGGGTTAAAGTTTACTTCTAAAATCAGGGGGACGTAGTGAGTAGGTTAATAATGGGTGCTTATTCTATGGCTTATAGGGGTTAGAAGTATATTTCTTAAGTTCCCCTAACCCTCCAAGTACGGCTCAGGAGAGGAGGATCGCGGCTTGAATTGTCCTTCTGGGCTTACTTGGAGGTTCAGGGCAATCATAACCTAGTTATAACAGTACTTGCATCTTAAAAAGAGGCCCCTGAACCCCCAAGCGCATATGGTCATACTTAGGTTTTAAATAGCAGTTACAAGTGGTTTTCGATTGCCCTGACCTCCAACTAGGGTCAGGTGCTACTTTTGAATCCTAGCTTCTGTGGAAGTGGCACCTTTCCACGCCGTAAGGCCTTAGCCATAAGACCTGGTTTAGAGTTTAGGGTTTAGGATTTAGGGTTTAGGGTTACTAGTATCTTTCAAAGCCTTCTGTATCCTTCTGTAATGTCTGTGTATCTTCAGGAACCCTGGACGCACCCCTCTTGAAGGAATCTCTGCTGTTTACGCAAACCCTATTTAGACCCAAAACTTATAAGTCCTGAGTCCTACATATATCCTAGGCCCTAAGCCCACCGAAACCCTATAGGCCTTAAGCTCTAAGCCACAAGCTCTTCAAACTAAACCCCTTAACCTTGACCTGGACCTCCCAAAAACCCATAACGAAAACCTTGAAGCAAAGAGAATACTGACTATATATGCTGTTATTACAGGTATTTGGGAGGTCGAGGCCCTAAACCCTGAACCCTAAGCCCAAACCCCAAACCCTAAGCACCCAGACACCCCAGGCAATCTTCAAATGGTTCGAAAATGGCCGGCCTAAGTGCTGCACTGCTTGCAAGGCAGGCTACTACTGCACAGGGTTTAGGTTTAGGGGCTTAGGGCTTAGGGACCACTGCTTCCATGTGGGAAGAGAATTTGGGGGGGTTACAAAATTGTGGGGCTAGATTTTTCAGGGACAGGGAATCTTTAGAATTAGAATCAGGAAGTTTGAGGAAGCTCCCGTTTCCAGTATGTCTTGTTTCAAGGTTTTCCTAGTGTTTTGGTTTTCAGAGTAGTGTTTCCACCGCTGTTTGTGATGCTCCCGTAGTGGCGCACGTTTTTTTGTTTAAAGCATGGTTTGCAGAGCTTATGGGCTCGGGATTTCGGATTCAGGGATCCTCAATCCAAACACTGCAGGGCCACGGTCACCGCCCCCCCGTGCGCCGGTCTCGATCTACAGCGGCGACGAGGACGCGGATGACAACGACTGTGATTATGATTTCTTCTACTACTACTACTACTACGACGACGACGACGACGACGACGACGACGACGACGACGACGACCACAACTGCTACTACCAGTATTCCCAGAAGGTCCAAGTACCCAATAATTAGGCATTTGGCCTTGAGTAATTGCAACTATAGTCCAGTTCTGGGCAAGTATATGATTAGTAGGTACTTGGACCCGTAAGTTACTAACCTTAAGCAGTACTGTACCATTACAACCAGAATTTCCATGATCTGTGGTTCTTACCGTTTTGAGTAGTTGCCCGTACTTTGCTACATCTTTGAGATTAGTAGACCACTACAGTAATTCTGGTTACTGTTGGCCCCATAGACTCTTAACCCCAAACCCTAAACCCTCAAGCCCAAGATAAATGAAAATTATACAGGGCAAAAGCAATAAAAATCCGATCAAAAGTCCTTCAAAACTCTGCACAGGGAACCTTGTACAATTTCTGAACCATAAAAACCCTAAAACCCCTAAAGCCCTAACTGCCTTAAACCTGACATCGTGTGAGGCAGTGGCACAGAGGCGCCGGTAGAACTACCTCCCGGGCTTCAGGCTCCGAGATTGCAGAGGCGATGAGGGTAGGGTTTGCGGCTTTTAGCCTTCAGGCTTGGGGGTACTAAGGGTTTTAGGGTTTTAGGGGTTAGGGTTTTACGGTTTAGGGTTTTAGGGGTTGAGGGTTTTTACTTACTGGTTCTTAGTAGGGAATCAGGCAATATATTATCTAGGGAGTATATAGGGATTCTAGTCCCTAATTCCCCACTAAGAACCAGTAAGCTTAAGGTTTAGGATTGAGGGTCTAGGGTTTGGGATTTAGGGTAGTAATGCAGCTGTTTTTGTGCCAAGAAGGGGGTTGGGGTTTTGGGGTTTGGGGCTGGGATTTAAGTCAATACTGGAAAAGATAATGGACACTGCTCATTGTTCGGGGTTTAGGGTCTAAGGTCTAAGGTCTAGGGTCTTGGATTTAGTTAAATAATGGAAAGGGAAATGGAAACTACAATATCATGGGGTGTAATGTTGATTTGGAGTTTAGGGCTTGGTGCTTTGCATGCAGGGTAATGATGGAAAAGAAAATGCAAACTACCATGTGATATGGGGTTTGGGCTGAGGGTTGGAGGGTCTTGGGGACTTAGAGGGGGGTTATACGCCACATCTGGTTGTCCTGATTTTTAACACACTTACTAAGTCTTCCGGGCCCTCCACGTAGGGTTTAGGGTTTGGGACTAGGGGTTTGGGGTCTAGGAGTTGGGGGTTTTAGGGGCTCGGGGTCTAGGGCATTTGTGGTTCATGTTTTTTTGGGTTCAAGCTTCAGGTTAACAGGCTCCACGGTTAGGGTGTAGGCTGTATGATGACATTTTAGGCGGCGGGGGTGTAAGGATGTAGAGACTTAGCAATGTATGGATGCAGCGCTTAGAAGTTAAGATTGTTGGGACTTGTGGGCTTCAGCATCCAAGGTTTGGCATGTATAGGTTTACACCGCTCTCGAATGGACAAAGTCAAGAGTTTGAGGTCTAGAGCTCAAGGTAGTGGAATCTTCTTTCCACATAATGTCAATGTCGCAGCTAAGACATTCGGAAATGTCTCAGGCATAGACCCGCAAAATCCTTATTGTTGAGCTTTCGTAGTCCTTGTGCAGTCGCCAAGAAAAATTCCCGGAGGGCCCTCCAGACTAGAACCCCCCCGCCCGATCCCACCCAGTGGTCTCCTTTGTAGGCATACGCTTAATGACATATGTATCATAATCATCATCATCATCGCTATCATCATCATCATCATCACCATCATCATCATCATCACCATCTACCGCGAGCAACAACCCAAACCCTCAGCGCTTCGGCTTTTCGTTCCGGATGGGACAGGCGGTGTCCGAGGGCCGCATGATCACTTTGGAGGAGGCGGACGCGTGTTGACACATGGGTCCCAATTTTTGGAGTTAATGGTGGAGTCTGAGTAATTAGGACAGGGTCAGGCCGTATAGTACTCTATAGCTGTACAGGGGTTATAAATGGCTGGCATTGGTAGGATGCCGCAGTAGCGTTTGGGTTTGAGGTTTACTTGGAGGCTAAGGGGGATTTGGTAAGTAGGTTAGTACTGGGAATAGCTGGGGTTGTTATAGCGCCTAAAGAGGTTAGATCAATTCTTGCTAAGTCCCTCTGACCTTCCAATTTTAGGGAAATACGTGCCTTTTCTCGTTGTTAGCATTCAGGTTGAAGATTCTCTTTGTTCTGCTGTTGATGTTTAGGATCAAAGCTTCTAGAGTCGAGGGCCCCATGTCTAACTGTTTTAATTGTTTCTGGGGTTTAGGGTTTAGTGAATTTCTGGTTCTGCCCAAACTATAAATTCTAAACCCATGTCGTCACCTTCTTTTAGCCTTTGCGGGGCTACCCGGGAATATATGGGGTTTTCCCAAAATTAGGGGTACTTTTTTGGGGGTCCTTAAAATACGGATTATAGTATTTTTGGGTCTATCTGGGCGTCCCCTCATTTTGGAAAACTACCATATATTGGCGAGAAACCATCATAGGGATCCGCGACTTCTCTTCTGATCCTTATGTTTCCCTATGTCCTCGTGGCCCCTATGTTTTGCGAAGCCCTCAGAATGGTATCGTATGCTTATATCCTAGCCGGGCTGTTACAACCTAAACCTGAAGGCTAATCCCTAAACGTAAGCCTTGGACCGCCTCGTCCGAGGTTGGGCTCTTAGTTGCAGGTTTTGGGCTTAGGGGTTCAGATAATGGAAATTCACATGAACGCAGAAGGAGAAGAGAACATGGAGAATGAGATGAAAGTTATTTTCATATTGTAGGAGCTCCCAGAATAAGACCAGATGGTTATCATGGTAGCCCCAACCTCGAAAATGATGGTCTGTTATGATTGTGATAGCTATAGCATTCTATTTTTTGGGTGGATGTTAAACTCCGCTTATTGCCTACTCTAAGTACACACTTAATCCCAGTTTTCCGTTTCATTTCCAATTTCTTTTTCAATGGATTTTCCATCGTTAGATTAGCAATATTGGTATCAGCTACATAGAAGGTATGTAATTAATGATCTCATATGAGAGGCCGTACTCGTGCCTACTAAGCGCCTCAAAGCCCTGACCTCATGCTAGTCCTAAACCCACAACCATAAACCCTAAAACCCTAAACTCCTAAACCCTGAACCATGAACCTTACAGGCCGAAGCCTCAACCCTAAACTATAACAACCTATACTCCGCGAAGCTAGCCTGCAACCTGACCAGCGGCCCTTTAAACACTACTGTCAAGGAGGTTATATGAGCTACTGTTTATATTTTTGGGTTACCAAGGGACCATGGAGGATGGAAATAGGGGTCCTTCATGTAGTTCAGTATACTTCCCAATATAGTCCCTCACAACGAACCCATTTCCATTGGATTTTATGTAGGAAAATTGACTGTAGCTGATACGGGATTCCCAGCGTGTTTGTGGTAGGGTAAACCTAGATTTCAAGTAGTCTTGAACTTAGGGAAGAAATTTTTTAGTTATCGCCAGGTAATTCAGGTAATGTCCTATGTGCCCTTGTAATTGCCAGGTACTACCCTTCAAAGCGTTGTAAGTGCGTTTTAATATAACGCAGCTCTAAGGAAGTTTCACGTGGGTAGTTTCCCCCATGTAAGGCTCTACATAGCCCTTAAAAAGTCGTAGTGTCCGCATATAAGGCTTATATGAGCCTGACGTAAGGGTACCCACCTGGTAACTACCTACCAGACATCTCCCTTAAGCGACTGTAGCGCAATATGCCACATACTACCTAGAGGAAACCAGGGGCTCTAAATCCCAACCCCTGAAACCCGTATAGCCCTACATGGCAGGGACTATGGTAGGGATTAGGGTTTTAGGATTTATCGTTTTAGGTTTATGGTTGGTGGTTTTCGGCGAGCATAATGTTGGGCCGCCCAGCAAAAAGTTAGATACAACAACTGTAGCATGAATATGTCGAGCCCCTCATCTTACCCTTATTATAGACTGTTGCTCGGTAGGAACAGTAGCCCAAAAACACCTACCTACTACAGGGGCCTGAATAAGTACCAATCTTACGTGCCAGGGATAGACCCCCAAATACCGTAGTCCTTGTTATTGGTACCCCCCAAAATGGTACCCCTAATTTTGGGACCCCATTTAACCTTAAGCCCTAAACCCTAAACCCTTCTACAGTACCCTCTTAGAGGCGGCCGTCCGAAAAGCCTTGGCCGGCTTCTTCTTTGTCCTGTACCTATGGCAGGACACGGTTTAGGGGTTTAGGGTTTAGGGTATATTCTGGATTTTACGGTTCAGGGTTTAAAGCCCTTAGATCCCCCAAACCCTAAGCCCTGACGAAGCCTTACATCCTAAATCCTAAGCCTTGAGCCCTAAACCCTAAATCCTAAACCTTGAACCCTAGACCCTAGATCCTAAACCCCAAAACCGGGTCTACTTGGAGGATCTGGCGGCGGACCTAGACATGGAAACGGAGAAGAGATTGCATTTGACAGGGGTAGGGGTGTAGAGTTTACGGGCAGAGGAACTTAGTAAGCAGGGTTATAATGCAGATAACTCGGGTTTAAATATGGCTTCTAAGAGGTTATGAGCATACTTGCTAAGTCACGGCGCCTTCCAAGTAGGGTTGTGGATTTCCCTGAACCCCAAACCCCAAAACCCTAGTCCCAAGACCCAAAACCTTAAACCCAGCGCTTGGCGTTCCGGCCTAGGCGTGGGGAGTGCATATAGGTACTAGTAAAGGGGTACATATACGGATTATAGAGGGGTTATTTTGAGGATCCACTCCCCCACTTTATCTAAAGCACCCGGACAGTAAGTTGTTTCTCTCAAGGAGGACAGTGCTCCCGTGAAACCACGTAGCTTTCTCAAAACTGTTGGTCCATGAAGGGGTGCAGGGGGGCCTTGCCTGCGCTGCCCGCTCTTGGGCGCAGCCCCTTAATTTCTTTGTTTGCGAAATATAGAGTCAAGGCCAACGGTTCCAAAGTATATAATTATCATATCCTCCCAAAAACCTTACAAGAATATCTATCTATATATAAGGACCTTGAAGAATTAGGTTGTATACTCGACCAGTGGTAGCAGTTTAGGGCAGGAGCCCTTAATATCAGCGAGTGGTTTTTGGCAGAGTCGATTGGGCCTGTGTGCCTGGATCCTGGCTAAAACAGGGAATAAATGCCGACGGGTCACGCAAAATGGGGATTCTTCCGGACTATGCGGGGAGAACCCCAAGTTTCAACCAAGTAACATCCTATAGTCAAGTTCAGAATCATGTATTTAGATGACACTGGTGTTTCGGAACATACCTACCCAGCTTCCAGATCCATCAGTAGGGTTTAGGGTTTAGAAGGGATGCTTCCAGGAAGGGCTGAGCGTGTGAGGTCTAGAGTTTCCAGACACCCCAAAGTCCTGAACCGAGCAACCCCAACCCCTACGTGATGTGCTTCTCCTGGTCCTCCGAGCTGGATTTAAAACCCTAAGCCCTAAATCCTGAACCCTGGACTCTAATCCCTAAACCTCAAACCCTCAACCCCTAAACTGTGAACCCTAAACCCTTAACCCTAAACCCCTAATCCCTAAACCCTAAACCCTAATCCCTAAAACCTAAACCCCAAACTATGACCTTGCCGAGACGGCTCTCTCTGCTCGCATGTTTCAGTGCAGGCTGCGGGGCCAGGTGAGCTATAGTCAAAACTCCTAAAGGGGGATTAGTTAGGGTAGTATATTTAGGGTAGTATAGGGGATTATTATAGGGGTTGTTCAGGGGGATACTAGGAGTTTAGACTATAGCTCAGGTGGCCGGGAGAAGAGGCTTTAAAGCCACGGTAAGGACTCGATACGAGCGACAAGAGCATTTGAGTAATCCCCGCCCCCCCGACCCTCCCACAGCCAGAACGTTCCGGATGAATTTGGTCAGGGACTTAGGCGACTTCCCCCAGACTCCCGACCCCCAAACCTGAAACAACCCGCGGGCTTGAACTCCAAACTCGTTGAGCTAAACCTTCGGCTCCATTGCCATAGCCGTTCCCCAGACCCCATGTCTCATTACGCTCCAAGCCGCCTCCAAAACCTGATCCTAACACTTTTTGCTATTTTGCTATTTTTGGTTTTTCAAACCTCACACCATGCATGCCTGTATGCCCCCTTAAAGGTCCACCCTCATGTTTTCAGAGCCCCAGGTTTTGGGAACCACCTTGTGCCCTGAAAACATCACCTACGCCCCCCAACGCTAAACCCCGAACCTTAAGCCCTAAACCGTGAACCTTAAGCCCTAAACCCTGAACCCTAAGCCCTAAACCCTCGGCCCTAAACCCTCAGCCTTAAACCCTGAACCCTAAGCCCTCAACCCTAAACCCTGAACCCTAAGCCCTAAACCCTAGATTAAGCGTTACACTCCGAAGGCCTTCCTTGTCTTCACCACAGGAGATTGCAGCATTGCCCAGAGTGTCCAAGTATAAAATGAGTCACATGAGCTATAGTCCAAACTCCTTAAAGGGGGTTTCATTTGGGGGATTATATAGCGGACTACTATAGGGGGTATTAAGGGTTCGACTATAGCTGCTACAGGTGCTTGGGCTTTCGGTAATGGTAACTATGGTGCAGTTTTGGGGGTAAGTCTTTGGTGTGTGGACCTTCAGGGTTGTGGCATTTACGGGCTGAAGCCTCAGCGTTGAATGTTCAGGTTTGAGGATCTAGGTTTAGGCTTTAAGGGGTGAAGGTTTGGGGATGAAGTTAAGGGTTGGGCTCATGTTGGCTTGAGCGTGTCGTGGAGATGCATCCTTCTCTTAAATTCGAGTTTTGAAAACCCAAATTCCAAATCCTATTCCTACAACATCTGAAGCCCTAGTTGCCCGCACAGGATATATGGATGCACCTACCACCCTCTTATACTTCGGGCTAAGTAAAGATAAGTCAGGAAGAGCCTGGGGGGTAAGCATAGAGGGGCCGCTAAACCCTAAACTCTAAAAGCCCTAAACCCGAAACCAAGCTACCCTTTGGATCCTGGGAGCCAGAGACTTTTCGGTCTTACCAAAACGGAGCCTTTCTCATCCAGAGCTTGCTGGGGTCCCTGGATCCCAAGCGTTCCAGGGATTAGGGTTTAGGGTTTAGGGTTTCGGGTAGGGTTGAATCCTAAACCCCCAAACCAGACCCTAACATGACTTGACAGTTGATGAACATACGCTCGCCAAGCCGAGGGAGGAAAGATGGCTTGCAGAAAGTATCACGAAATCCCGCCTAAACTATGTGGTCTTTTCAACAAGACCTGTGTCATGGGGGCCGTCCCACCCTTCAGAGTTCAGCGCCTTTACGCCCGACAGTCGAAAAGGCCCCCAAATGTTTAAGAGCTATAGTCAACTCCTAGTATCCCCCTAAATAAGCCCTATAATACTTCCCTGTATAATTCCCCATATAACCCTCCTTTAAGGAGTTTAGACTGCATAGCTCATATAGATCATTATAGAAAAGGGGCCCCGGCTGACGCAGGAGAGGCTACCCTCAGCATTGGAGGATCCGGTTATGGAACGTTGGCGCTTCTCGCGTCGAACTTCGCCGGGTTCGGCGGCTCTGCCGTTGCCTGTCCAGTTTTGAGCGGTTTGGGGTTCACGAGTTGAGGGTTTCGGGCCCCAGTACCAGGATCAAATGGTTTTAGGTACCCAAGTTTCCTACAGCCATTGAGACTACAGTATTTGGGCCTCAGGCCCCCTTGTTTGGATATTTGGGACCTCCAAGTAACTGGGGTCTTGGGATCAGGTCTTGAATTCTTGGTGTATGGGTGGTTCGATCCTGGATTTGCAATTTGGGTGTTCAGGCTTTGTGATGCACTTTACAAATATTGGTTCGGAGTTGAATCAGATCCCGTCGGCCTAGACTAATCCGATTAGGACTTCTTGGGCCTTTTCCACTTAGCAGGGATTTTGCGCAATCCCCTTCTTCTCAGTCTGTCACCTTGTGTTAGTAGGTATGCAGGAATGGATCCATATTGCAGTATCTATATAATCCCTTGTGACAGTCACTATATAACCCATTTCCCCGCTCCCTTTACTAAGCACGGCGGACTTCTTTCCGCACGTCTAGCAGAAGAGCCATAAAGAATTAGCTTTTATCCGAAAGGGCCCTGAATCACGTGGCAAGTCAAAAGGCCCCAGGCCTAGATATGCACTATAGTCGAAATTCCTTAAGGGTGGTTTTATAGGGGATTATATAGGGGACTATATTAGGGGTGATTAAGGGGGATACTAGGAGTTTAGACTATAGATCATATGCACCCAATGTACTATAGTCACCATTGGAGGGACCCTTTAGCAAGGAACTGCACTTTTGGAGAAGCCACATTATACGACCCCAAACCTTAAACCCCAAACCCTAAACCCTAAACAGGGAACCCAAAGCGGTTTGTAAACCTCCTACACCCACTACAGGTAGGCAACGCAAAGGTTTGTGGTTTCCCACAGGCCCCTGTTTAGGTCTCCTGTGAGTCTTTTTGGGGTAGCCTGGAGCCTACCCTTCTGTAGACGGCTTCTGCGGCACAGCCACATCGAACTATGTGGCAGGCTTCGTTTGAAAAAAACAATTGTTTTCCACCAGAGTTAGGTGTTGAAGTGCTTTGCAGCTAAGCCGGCAAAGACTAATCGTGCGTCTCTTTGCCACTCCGGAACCTCAAATACGCAGAGGACCAATCGGCCCCTCATAGCAGCTCAAGCGCAAAGGCAGCTACAGTGACACTCCCCCGCTTTGTTTGTTGCTCTCTTTTCGGGTGGACATATTCTTATGTATCCCAATGTGTGTACATGTTTTTATGTGTACATAAATATATACACCTGTATATCCTTCGGCATCCCTGGAGCACTTTAAAGGGACTCTTGCTGAGAAAGCCAAGGTTCTGAATCTCTGAGGCTGCGCTGCTGCACTGAAGTGGAACCTGGATGGACCCTTCGGATTTACTGAAGCTGGAGAGGAGTGCCTAGACTAGCAGGTTCAGAAACAAGCTTTAGAGCTTAGACTTTCAAAGGGTTGTTGTAAAGAAACTTAAGCTATACACGCAAGTCCCCATAATATAGATGGAGAATACACAGTAGTACGACCTTGAATTTAAAGTTCCTGCAGATGAAGCCAGTTCCGCAATCCAGGGTAGACAACACCTAAGGCCCTAGAGAATCCAGTTTATATAGGATGGAATACTTTGTTTCTCAGAGACCTAGGACCTCAAACCCTAAACCCTGAGCCCAGGAATGAAAACCCTAAACCCTAAACCCAGGGTCAAAAGCGCCCTTGGTCCTGGGCTCTGAAAAGTCTACTGCACCCTGATGCCTTTAACTCCTACCTGTAAACCCAGTTACCTACAGTTTAGTAGTAATTACCCATTAGCTAGTAGGTATAACCCATAAATCTGTAGGTAATTGGGGTTACAGGTAAGCCCCAAAAGGCCTAAAGCCGCATCAGCAACCCAGGTATCTCGACCCTCGACTTCTATTGGCAGAGCTGCACCGGCTTACAAACAAGAAGATCACGCGGTTTCAGGGTTTAGGGTTTGTTTTTTTGTGCACCTTGTTACTGAATGTTGAAGCTGCTTAGCCGGCACCACTGCATCAAGTGATGGTACTGCAGAAGCCTAAACTTAACGGTATCATCGGCTCATACTCCTTGTATGATAAACGTATAGGGTACTTCAAAAATCCCATCATCATAATGGTAGTTCTTCAGGAAAACTTTTAGAAACCTCTACCGAACCCTATCTTCCATTTCGTTTTTCATTTTCTTTTCCATGGATTCTCCATTGTCTGGGTAATACCCTTTAACCCCAAACCCTAAACCCTAGACCCCTTAGCCCTAAACCCTAAACCCTTAGCCCCAAACCCTAAGACCGCATCAAACCCAAGACCCTAAACCCCAAATCCTATTTAGGTCTCTACAGTATCATCCCTGCAGTTCTTGCAGGACCAAGCCTCAAAGCTCCAAGCTGCAGATGCAGTTTAGGGTTTTGAGTTTATAAGGGTTTAGGGTTTAAGGGTTTAGGGCTTGTGAGAGTTTAGGGTTCAAGAGTTTAGGGTTTAGGGGTTTGTAAGGGTTTAGGGTTTAGGGTTTGAGGGTTTAGGGGTCGCCAAGCCCCAAAATCCCAGGGTCTCAACCCGTGACCTGAGGCTGCCGGAACCTGGAAATCAAAATCCTTTCACTCCCATGCTTGAAACTTAAACTGGGTGGCCCCAAATTAGGGGTACCTTCTGGGATACCTCTCAAAAGGATTATGGTATTTGTGGGTCTATATTCTGGGGCTCTTGTTTCGGGAAACAACTTTCATAGCATCTTAAGTCCTAAACCCCTAAACCCCTAAACCCTACACCGCTAAACTCTAAACCCATAAACTCTAAACCCTGCCTGGGCGGCGCCGAGGACTTCCTGAAAGAAAAGCGGAGGCAGCTCAGATCGTTGAGAGGGTTTAGGGTTTAAAGGTTCAGGGTTAAAGGGTTTAGTGTTTAGGGTTTAAGGGTTTAGGGTCTAGGGGGGTGTCAAGATTCTGAGTCTTTTTTGGGTACCCTAAACATTGGGTGCTGTATTATAATAGGGATCCAAAAAGGACCAGAGTTTTGACGACCACCCATGTGGATGTTTTAGGGTTTAAGGGTTTAAGGGGTTCAGGGTTTAAGGGTTTGAGGGTTTAGGGTTCAAGGGTTTAGGGTTTAGGGTGTAGGGCAAGGGGGCGGATAGGGGTACGAGGTGAGACGGGGTCATATAGGGGTATATAGGATCTGGAACTTGCGGCTTAGAGTTTGAGAGGTTTAGGGCTCAGGTGAAGGAATTTGGGTGCAGAGTTAGGGTTTTGGTTTGTGTTCTCGGGCATCAGACGGCGGGCAATATTTAGGATGCTCCAGAAAGGGACCATGATTTTGACAACGTTCCATGTAGGAATTACCGCCGACCCTTGTCACCGGTCATTGTTGGATGCAATTAAGTAGTATTTTATTTGGGGATACTATGGTACCCAAAATAGAGTAAGATTATATCCTCCTTTTGGGTATAGTATCTTATATCAGGAATACTATCTTACTAGGTTCAACCACCAAACAAAACGCTACTCAATTGTGATTTATGCTTAGAGTTTAGGGCTTGGGGCGTGCAGCTTCGCACCACTAAGAAGCGTGACATTAGACGGGTAGACTTGCCCTCATGAGGTTTAAGGCGCCAGCACCCCGAAACCCCAAATACCAGAAGAGCTGCATTCTTTCTGTCTGAAGAATCTTAACCTCAGCCTTTCGGGTTTTCCTGCGACTACCTTAGTTCGATTCAGGTAGCCCTAAGTGAGCTCAATTAAGAGGGCATTACAGGGGCGGGCATTACGGTGGGGAAGGGGAACCCATGATACCCCCCTCGAAGTCCTACAGCGGATTAAGGCAGTCTTGCACCACTTCCGACCCTCACCATACTGGAGTTCCTACACATAGGGTATGTGGTGCAAAGTGTTTGTGTCCGCACCTAAGCCTCAAGCGGTGCGTAACATAGCAGCTTCCATAGGATTTACCATTCCTTCACCAGGAAGTGCAAGCCATCATCTGCTTGTGCCTGAAAGCTTTGAGGGGCTTAGGGTTTAGGGTTTAGGGTTTGGGCTCTGGGTCTATAACTACAACCTACAGGGGCCCTAAAGTCCATGGACAATGCCTACATGGAGCCGGAGGGTTTAGCACCAAACAGAGCCCCACCCCTGGGCCGTAAACCCTGAACTTGCGCTTTCAGATCCCGCACCATGAGCTCTGAACCCCAAACCAGAAATCGCAAGCCCAAACCCAGAAAACCGATCGTCCTCCTTAAGTAGATAGAACATGGGGTATATGGGGATCTTAGTATAATATACCCGAAGATGTATTCTATCTACTTAGGGGGGATTATAAGCCCAACGCCAGAGATCCTAAACTAGACACTCCTAAAGCCGCCCCCAACCCTCAAACCCTCAAACCCTAAAACCTAAACCCCAAACCCCTAAACCCCAAATCCGTTCAACCCTCAAGGCAAGTTATCGGCCTTGTGATCGGAAGCGTTGTCTTCGGCGTGGTGGCTGCGGGGGCCGTGGCGGGGATCCGAGGAGAGCCCCTGGGCTGGCACATGAGCCATAGTCTAAAATCCTTAAAGGGAGTTATATAGGGGATTATCTAGGGGACTACTATAGGGGATATTAAAGGGGATACCAGGAAGTTTAGACTATAGCTCACAAAAGCACCCTATGAAACTGTCCTTAGGGTTTGGGGTTTGAGGTTTATGCTTTAGGGGCTCTTCCTAAGGCTCCAGGGACTCAAATAGTCGATATAATCTGAATTGAATTTGGGACCTCAAGGCCTAGGCACTAGTATTTGGGTCCATGGGAAGGTTTCTATGACTAGGAGTACTAGTAGGAGGTCTTCCCGAAACAGGAGTTATGTAGGTTTCCAGTATAACCCTCTCAAACATGCCACCACCTGCCATTTGAGGTGTCTAGAAGGTCCCTGAACATCAGAGAATGCAGGGTGTGTATCGTTCCTTTATAAGGACATATAAAGATTGTCCATGCGAAGACGCGGCTATTTGTGGTCATTGGACCCAACTAAGGGAAGGAGCATGCATCGTGTACTCCAGCATGCAGACTAGAAGAATAAGAAGAAACATGCGCACACAAACGCGTACACTCACACACGCACACGCAAGACAAAAACGAAAATAGGACCCCTGCTGGGGTTCCATGTTAGCCTGGGGCAGGGTGCCCTTTTGGACCCTTTTCTTCCGTAGGTCGCAGGGCATTCATCGTGAATATTGAGCTTACCGTCTAGATCAGTCGAGACTGACGGTCACTGTACATGGGATCAACTTGAGAATTGCTGGTAGATCACAGTTGTCCACAGTCTTGTATTTTGAGCTGCTGCTGTACGGGGGAGCTGTGCGAAACCTGAAGGATAGGAGGTCTCATTGCAGCCTACACTGATGCTTCTGTTGCCAGTGCCGGTCCCGCATTGTCATGGCACATTATGAAAGCTGCGAAGTCCCAAAACCCAAGTCTAGAGTCCTAACCTTCTAGGATCTAAGTAGTATAGGGCTATTCACATCGTTGCCTTCCGAGCCTGGGGGCATCAGCTGGGATTGTTACAGTATGCCATTGGAAGCTAAAGCCGAGCCCTCCGTAGGACTCGTGTGAGCCAAACCTCAAAACACGTAAGCGTTCCCATGTGGGCCCAGGGTAGCTATACATCAACCTTGCAAATGGGGAGTCAACAGCTGATTTGAGAATATGGTTTGGGGTTTATGGTGTAGGCTTTGTGGTTGACAGTTTAGGGTTTAGGCTTCCAGGGCGACTGCCGGAAGTGATGATGGTAGCAATACGGCTACTGCAGTACCATGCACTCAGATGGACAAGTTGTAGACATCGTCTAGAAGAAGTCTGAATAACAAGAAATACGCCTTCCGGGGATTCATTTGTTTATGTGTTCCATTTCTGGTCGCGTTTGGTGCCGTGGCTCTAAATCTTGAATCCGGCACCCTACATCAACCCTTAGTGATGGCGTAGGGTACCCCAAAGGCCCCAAATTTCAGATCACGGCCCTAAATCCTAAATCCTAAACCCTAAGCCCTAAACCCTAACCTCCTGAGCATTCTCCGTGGCCCGCGGCCAAGCCGAAGCCCCAAACCCTAAACACTTAAAGATAAGGGTTTAGGGTTTAGGGTTTAGGGTTAAGGGTTTAGGGTTAAGGGTTAAGGGTTTAGGGTTAAGGGTTTAGGGTTTAGGGTTTAGGGTTGATATTGCCAGTAACCCTGCTATGCGTATAAATCTAAATAATCTCTAAGGGTCCAAGGACCCAAATAACAGGGCTTTAAAACCCAAATACCATTAATATCAAACAATTTGGGCCCTAAAGCCCTCTTATTGGAGCCCTTGGACCCTTCTATAGTCCCCATGTACGCCCATACATATCCCCCTATAAGGGCTCTAAAAACCTCATTATTTGAGCCCTTGGACCCTAAAACCCTAAACCCTAAACCCTAAATCCTAAACCCCAAACCCTAAACCCTAAACCCCTACCAAGGCCCCTGGATGTCCTGGCCCCAGCTGTGCAGACCATGGCAGCCCTCCTGGTCGTGACAGGAGCCGTGCTTTAAGAGGGATTTGGGGGTTTTTGGGTTTAGGGTTTTGGAGGGTTTGGGGAGTTTTTGGGGTTTAGGTTTTAGGAAGGTTTGGGGAGTTTTTGGGGTTTAGGTTTTAGGAGGGTTTGGGGAGTTTTTGGGGTTTAGGGTTTAGGGTTTAGGAGGGTTTGGGGGTGTTGGGTTTAGGGTTCATGGGGTTTAGACCGGCGTCGCCTGAAACCCTTACTGCCTAAACCTTGAATCCAAATTTCCAGATGCTAGCTTGCCAATCTGAGGTCCAGAGCGCACAGGCTCCAAATAGGCCAATGTAAGTACCACTTCTGGAGTTGAGGGCGCTACCTAAACCCTAAACGCACCTAGTACAACATACCCCTCCGTACCTACGTGGACGCTTACCCTGGGGCCCTAGCTCTAGAGGTGAACACAAAGAACAACTACATAGGGGTTTAGGGTTTAGGGCTTATGGTTCAGGGTCCAAGTGCCCAAGTGTGGCCATTCAGTTCATGGCGTTACGGCCGCAATATTTCTGTACTTAGACCCCTTCGAGGAATGTACGGGTCTATGGACTCACGGCTTAGAATCTCTCATGGGTTCCCCTATTACCCCCCTCTACACGAACCCCCAAGGTTCCCCCTTGATTGACCTTAAGTAAGCTAATGAATTATCCCTTATTAACCTTGATTAAGTGGAGAACCTCAGCGGTGTAGTATGGGGGGGTAGTAGGGGAACCCATGAACCTAGGGCCTAAACCCTAAACCCTAAACCCTACACCTTTGGGTTCGGGGATGTATCGCGATGTGGCGCCGAAGATGAGATTGTCAGGCCACGGAGTTGCTGTGAGTTCATAGTGCCGCACGACACGCTGCCATGGCCCGATGGCAATAGCCACCCCACACCCTAAACCCTAAACACCATCTGAGGCGGCCAAGCCACCGAAACCTATTCCCTTTCGGCATGTAGGACCTAAACTCAATTAGGTCCATCTTGGTTTATTCTAGGGCTCCCAGTTATCTAAATAGTAGGTTACTGGGCTGTGTAATCATAAACGCTATCGCGCGCCCTCCTCGGCTGGCAGGGTGTGGAGCACACGAATAGGTTATGGCATGTAGTTGACATGTGGGGTTTAGGGTCGAGGGGTAACGGAGGCAAGCCTCACTTCAGACGTATTTGTTGCACATTTGTTCCAGCATTCATGGAGGGGGTTGGCTGGGCTTAGTCCATCAGCCTTTGGTGAGGGAGTTTGCAAGCTTTGAGAGGCGAAGGAGCAGGGGGTGTAACACCCGGCGGTTTGGTCTTGGAAAGCGCTTCCTTTCTCTATGTGATTGAAGTTTGCGTAGAGCTGGGAGGCTGGGAGGCATCCGGGAGATCTGATCTACTGGTGCTGAGGAGAACTCCTCCATGGATCCTAAACCCTAAACCCAATAAAACCCCAAACCCTTAACCCTAAACCTTAAACCCTGAATCCCCAAAAACCTAAACCGCAAACCTTACTTAAAAACACCTAGACCCTAAACGTTAAACACTAAATCCACCAAAAAAGAAACTGTAAACCCTAAACCGGAAACCCTAAACCCAAGAATAAATGTACTAAACTTTAAACCTTAAACCCTAAACCCTAGGCCAGGGTCTTGGGTAGCCCTGCGCCATGGAGGTGGCAAACGTGCCGCCCACCACCGTAGGTGGGTGGCCTAAGCCTCGAGTCTAGGGGTTTAGGCTTAGGGTTTAGGGTTCTGGGTTTGCTGTTTAGGGTTTAGGATTTCAGCAAGATGTGGGGAGTGCCCAGAATCAAGGTCCCCTGTTGGTACCCCCAAATACAAGGTGCCGCAATAAGATCTACAACCAAAAGGGGCCCATAATTTTGAGAACAACCCATGTAGCCTAAAGGAGCGCGGCCGGAACACACAAGGTTCAATGTCTAGGCGTTGCTCCAAATAGCGTGAGCTAAGGGACGCTACGGTTACATAGGGATTGTAAGGAGTGGAGATTCCAGACTTCCAGATTGAAAATTTATGAAGCAGGTGTTCTGGGAAATACCTAGATTATCAGATTCTTGTTTCTGAGGTGTATGAGGGTTGTAGGCGGGTGACCCCCCTAATTCTGCAAAACAAATCTTCCCAACACCCTAATACGCAGCTCCTTTTGACTCTTGAGTCCTGAATGTTAATCCTAAACCGTTCACTCTCAAGCCTTATAAACCCTAAATCCTAGGCCTTAGGATCAAAATCATAAAGCTTCAACCCCAGACCTGAAGCCCTAAACCCTAGATCCCAAACCCTCAAGCCTTATAACTTCAACCCCAAATCCTTAACCTTAAGTCCTAAGCCCTAAAGCCCAAACTGCAAAACCCAAACCCTAAACCCCCAAATCGTTATAACCTTCAACCCCAAACCCTAGACCCTAAACCTAAACCCTGAACCCTGAGCCCATCAAAAACCTTGAACCCTTAACCCTACACCCCTGTTTTAAACAGGAGCCGGACTCGGCGCCTATGGCTTCACACAGGGCGGCTCGCGTCGCGGGCTCTAAGAGTATTGGGGTATTTTTTTGGGTTTAGGATTCTGGGTTTCGGGCTTAGTGTGTAGGATTTAATGTGGAGGTTTTGGGGTTTAGGATTTTGGGTTTAGGGTTTAGGGTCTAGGCTTTAGCGTGAGGGGTTTAGGCTACTGAGGGGTGCCAACAATGGAGAACCCCAAAAAGCAAAATGAAATGGAAGCTGTGTTATCACGAAAGCTAGCGGAGCTAGGCTTGAGTTTAATCTTGCTTTAGCAGTAGTAGCCTTCAAGGTCTGGGGCTCGCAAGGATGAGAGATAGGAACTTTTAGGAGCTTCTCGGTGATCACTCCAGAGTCAGTGAAAAGGATGCCAAAGCAAGCACGCGTGCAGGAGAAAGCTGAGATAGAGGATGCCACAAAACGTCAGCTTTTCCATGTAGAAGAAAGATCCCCATCAAATTCCAGAACACATTACTGGAAATCCGCTAAAACCAAGGTGCCAGACAAATGATGGAAGCAGCAGGTAGCAAATCAGGAGGAAAGGACAATGCAGGCAAACACCCCAAAAACTGCCAAGAATCCGAAGTCAGCAGCATCGAGCGTAGCAGAGCTAGCGCAGAAGATAGAAGCTCAGCTCCAGAAAGCAAACGAGGTCCCCGAGAATATTGTTGACACCATGAGCAGTGACAACGCTCCCCCATACATACGAGAAACAGCAGATTTTTGAGATGCAGAATGATACGCAGCAGATGGAAAAATTGCATGAAGACCTGCGATATGATCTACAAGATTTGGAAGTGTTCACGGCGAACACACATCAAACGCGATTTAGACAGCAGCACAAGGATGCTCTCCTCCAGCCCGTGGTCAAGCCTTGGCCAAGCGAATTCTCTGACGCAAGCAGAGAAAACGTCATCAGATATTACGCAGAAAAGGCAGGTGTAGAAGGACAATACACATGCACGCATGGTAAGAACGTTTATGGTTGATACAGGCCATCACCTGCCACCATCATGAATTGGAAGACGGAAACGCCAAAGTGGACTTCGATAATTACGTGTTCCGCAGATACAGCAAACGGTACCCAGCCACGATTAGGGACCGCAACAGCACGACAATCTATCACCACTCAGGCCAGCCGCACCGCGTCACATTAGCACCAAGTGAGTGACATAGAACGGGACATCAATCAAGCCATCAATGCCGCGCTCCACACAGTGACTACCAATGACAAGAGTGATTTGGCCAGCACATGGGGAACAATTGCGGTCAAACGGCAGGACAAATTTAGCAATGCGCACTGAAGACATTCTGGTGATCTTCAAGCTGGTTCGAAATTATGAAGACCCCACCTTCTTGCATTTTCACGTGCAGAAAGACTATTAAGATGTGGTGTATGACAATTAGCGATCGGGTTGGGCAGAAGCAAATGCAAAGACTAAATGGTCGGATTACAACAAGTCCCCGTACATCATCAAGTTTGCGAAGGTGATAAGCACTGAAGAGTACTGACAGGACCATGTACAATGCCAAGTGGGGAGGTGAAGGACATGGGGATTCGCAAAGGTACCCCGCCGACGCGGCAGAGGCTAAGCAAAGCAACGAGATTGACTATACCCTGGGCGACAAGGAAATATGCAGAGGTAAGCAGAAGGAATTAGTGAAGGAACTAGTAAGCACAAGTATGAAGGAATTTGAAGCAAGAAGCTCCAAGGCATAGAGCCATTCTAATCAGTACCTATGCCGTCCAGCGGTGTGCCGGGACCTTCAGCGGCCGTTGAAGGGCGAAAAGGCGAACTCGATTTCAGTAAGAACCATAGGCACAATGCTAAACGCGCATTCAAAAGAAGGATTTGGCGGTTCTATAAAAGCAAAAAATGTCTGAAACGCATGAAGGCCCCGAAGGCTCAGGAAGCTTGGCTGGGGAGGAAGAAGCCTCTAAGGCGTGATGCCAAAATAGGCTTCAAAGCATACTTCAAGCAACTTACTTCGGATACTCCCCCCCGAAATCCCACAACGCTAAAGGGTCTTTCAATGACATTTGCTACGCTAAATGCACGAGGTCTCAATGGGGACAGCGGGAGAACAGAGAGGCAGATAATCGTTAAAACCATGAGGAGGGAAAATATGATGTCATGTTGCTTTCTGAAGCTCAAGTCAACTCCAGTAGTTGTGAAACACATGGTGTTTTTTCTATTTCAGTAGTGATGTCCCGCATGACAAGAAGGACCGTGAATATGCAGGCGTAGTGATTGTGGTGCACAAAAAGTGGCAGCCTTGCATACATGAAATTCGACTGATATGTGGCCGGCTGATTCTCTGCAGTTTCAAATCATATGGCACGAACTTTTCTTTACTACAAACATGTGCGCCGCAAAGTGGTCACTCCATCCAAATTAAGGAAGACTTTTATGACTCTTTGCAAAGGCACGTGGAAGGTTCTAATGAGCTGTTGCTAATAGGTGGAGACTGCATCATCGGTACCCACCCGAAACGGATGGATGCTCTGGGGCCGTACATTTTAGGTAGAGGCAGGGAATACCTGGAGAAGACTCGTGAGAATCGTGATTTGTTCATGGATTTCTGTCGTATGAACTCCTTTGCTGTGTTAAACACTCTCTTTGACAAGCCCGCTCCTAAACAAGCATAGGAGAAACCGTAATGGCAGAAAAAACATGCCCAACTGGATTTCTGGTTAGTACCAGCTTTCTACAGAAACTGTTGCACAAATGTTCAAAGTAGATCTGATTTGTATCACGTCTCGGACCGCTACTCTTTCGAAACCTCATTCCGCTTACACCTCAAGGCGCAGCGCCTGCGCAAGTTTTCGCAAGTAGTCACATACCAGAAGCCCTCAGCGACCCAACTCGCAGAGTATGATTCCCACATTCGTAGACTTGTAACCAACTTGTCTGACCACCTACGCCTCAATGACGCCATAAGTCAAGCAGCAGAAGCGTCGCTTGCGAGGTCAACGCAAAATTCAGCTAAGAAGAATTACCTCTCCAGACAAACTTGAGAAGGTAAATATGAAGCTGTTTGTGAGCTGAATACGAAGATGAAGAGTAGAACCCGGATGGATCGTAGAAACTGTATTGCAAAAAACGTCGAAGAAGACCCTCATGATCACCAACATAGTTGTCAGTTATCTCAGAAAGGATTTCAAGCCTAACTACATTGCAATGAGAGACACAGAAGGAAGATCGGTGCCCCTCAAGAACAGGGATGCAACAATAGCTACGTATCTTGAATCCGAACACTGGATGAATGATGTCGGGTTAGAGCCCCTACAGCATCTAGACCACAAAAGGGCGCAATTCAATGCAACGAAGCACCTTTCAACGTTCAAGAGCTTGCGCAAGTACTCAAAGCAGCGAAGCTTGGCAAGCAGGCTGGACCTGACAACATTGTAATGGAGTTGTATAAGTGGTTAGATTCTCAAAGCAGAGGGAAGCTTCTCAACAGTCTGTACTCTTGATGGTCCAGGTGCGCTGCGCCTAGCGAAAGCTTTCTTGCGCCAGAGTAGCGCCCACCCCGATTTTCAAAAAAGGCAAGACTGATGATGCTGCTAACTATAGACCCATATCTTTTGTGAACAATATTCACAAAATCTATTGTTCCCCTACCAGAAACCGAGTGCAAGAAGCGGCTGATCACAAAATCTTGGCAACCCTATATGGATTTAGACCGAAGAGGTCTACTGCGCATGCGACATACAGAATCCGCCGAAAACAGGGTTGGATTGAACAGAAATCATCCGAATTACATTTAGCTCTGCTTGTTTAGGAAAAGGTTTTTGCTAAGGTGCAGCATGAGAAACTCTTCCAATCACTGGAACGGCTGGATTTTACGCACAAGTATGTTAGTTAGCATTGTCCGGAACATATCTTGCTGCCCCACTTTCTTCGTAAAAAATGATTATGGTTTTTTCCACAAGACAACAACGGACAGGAATCAGACAAGGTTTTCCATTATCTCCATGTCTACTCCTGCTGGTTATGACGTGCATAGACAATGATGTAGTTGAACGTTGGTCTGGATTCGTTCAGAATGCAAAGCTCCCGAGCCTTGATTTCACTAGGTTTTTTTTTATGCGGATGATACAATTCTTTTCTCTACCACTGCGCGCGCGCTGAATGAGCTAGTCAGACATGTGGAAACGTTTATGGAGCAATACGGGCTGAGATTAAACAGGGCCAAGCGCTGCGACCTGCATATAAACAAAGATAGCAGATGTTCACTTTTCGGATCACAGCTTGCCGCCTAAAGCGCAAGAAGCCGTCTACTTAGGAAACAACTATAACCATATTGTGAATATCCGTCATGAAGTCATTTGAAGAATTGTTGATGCAAAGCGTACATGGATGAAATTGCATGTTTACTGGAAGGACCATTCAGCTAACAGAAAGTGGCAGCTGCTGGTGTACGACGCTGTTATCAAAAGTAGGTTGCTCTACGGACTTGAGACAGTCCATTTGACAAAGTCCTTAATGCAGAAGATGAACGCGTTTCACCGCAAAGGCCTTCGCAAGATTCTTAGCTTGGTTTCTACACATGCTGACCGTAGGAACACCAATGCAAAATTGATTGAGAAGGCTTTACGCTGTCCATCCGCAGACCCAATGCGTTAGCTCAGTTACCAGCCTGATAGCGCCTGTACAACACTAATGCGTTAATTCACGCAGTGCTGACTGGCAATGAAAGTTATACCGGATCTGATGCACAACACGCCAGCATTTCACAAGCTGCAAGAGACAGAACGATTTAAGGTAAGTTCTTTCATGTGTGTTTTCGAGTTCTTCCCAGTTGAGCGTCGAAGCGCTCATCATACATGCAGTGAGCTGCATCGAGCGCATGGCTCTAGAAAAAAGCCTTCAAGGTCTAGAAAACGACGTAACATGTGGTATATCACGGCAGGAGGATTCGTAGGAATAACGTCATGGTCAGTTGGTAATAGTACAGTAACATCATGCTTAGTCTTAGTTGTTGCATCATTTTTTCTCAATGTCCACTGCCCTTGCATGCGCATGGTACGAAGAAAAATTGTAGCAATTCTTATCACTTAGTTCTTGCATTTGATGTTAGAGAACCGTAACCATCAGCACCAACAGGTGTCATGGCTAGTTTGTTAGCATTATTAATTGACATGAATACTTTTCCGTCGTTGTCGGGACTATCCATTTCGACTCTTTGACGTATTGATAGACCCGAATGTGTAATGTCTACATGTCCTAGTGAATTAACCTGTCCGTCCGTAACTTTAAGCTCTGGTGTTGATTTTTCTGATCCCATTGTTATATGTGCGTCTCGTAGCGCATCGACGCTTCTGATGAGTAGTACACACTGTGTGTCCACTACTTCTTCAACTTCACTGCTGTTCTGCAATATAAGCCGTCCTCGACTAGTGACATCCGCCTCTCCAACAGTATTACCAACACTGCTAAGTTACTGAATGTTCGTTTTCTTATACCCGCTCTATGAGTCGTAATTGCGTGTCGTCGAGTTGTAATGCTATTGTTCCTGTTGTGGGGTCGGATGCTTTATCCGCCTGTACATTTTTTGCGTTGACATTGCGATTTAATTGTTACTAGCGTCTGCTTCTTGCCTTCGTGTTTCTCCCCATAACGTTAGTCGTTTTCCGGACCTTGAAGGCCTCTACTGCTGAAGCAAGACTACACTCGAGCCTAGCTCGTTGATTTGTGCCGCTATGGTTAGATTGAAGACTGAAGTTGATTTCGTAAGAAGTTATGATGTTCAATGATTTCTTAGCTTTGCCCTCTGATACATCCTCATTTCCGTATCTAAATAGCATTCTCCTGTTGGCTTGCAAAAATAACTTCCTGTGTAGGGATATGAGTGCTTGCGTTGTCCCACCTACATACTGTTCAGAAATGTGACATATTGGGGTTTGCTCCAATTCCTATTCTTTCCACTCTTGTCATTCCTATCTTTACTTCTCCTGTTGACGTGTCTTGTATTTCCATACGTGTTTGTGCTCCTCCTGTTGTCAAGCAGTTTTTTCTATTCCCGAACTCTCAGGACGTCGTTGCTGGTGGTCAAATCTAACTTCCCGGCTGTACTCTGCCTGTCGCGTTCACGGTTCACGACGGTTGTATGGTCATGGCATGGGTGTGGTAGTTGCATCAAACCTCGCTACTTGTTCTATCGTTTGCCATACCCCAGCATCGTCACAATACGAATAACATGATGCTGGTGTTTTTCAAGGTTTTGCTCCCCTTAGTGTTCACAACCCTTGCAAAGTCATGAATATACACATAAACCGTGCTGGTCGTTGCTTGAAACCTGCCTGGCCCCTCTGTAGTGATCACGGCCCGACAAGTGCCGGGTGGTTGCATTGCACATTTCCCTCCTGTTGTGTTCAATACCTTTGCCTGGTCCAAGCAGTTTCTTGATGTTTCTTGTTTCACTGAGACCTCGCCACTCCTACCCTTGCACGGGCATGGTATGAATGACATTAAGCTCGCTGGTTGTATTAAAGCTCGCTAGTCCGTCTTTGACTGTGCATGCCCTTGAATGGTCATGGAACCAAGCATGTCATGCCTGGTCGTTGCATCTCGCCTTCCTCCTGTTTTGGTGTTTGTTTCCTTTACGTGTTCTTTGTACGAGTAACATTTTGCTTTGGTTTCATCCAGTCTTGCTGCTCTTAATGTACCCCGTTTTGGCCAGAGTGCGGGTAAGTTCGCGCTTCGTGCTTGAATCAAACCTCTCTTCTCCTTTGAAAGTGTTTCCCGACGTTGTGTGGTCATGCTACAAGTCACGAAAGCTAGCTCCTTGGA
>CAJNIZ010001432.1:3596-24198 GCA_905231905.1 Symbiodinium pilosum | reverse complement strand
AGCTGTGCAGACATGTTACATGTACAGTGATGGGCTGCTTGCCAACAGCGCTGTGGCCTCCTCTTCGGGCCTTGCCTCATAGGGCGGAGCATGACTGCTCACAGGCTTCAATCAATCAATCAATCTGCGTCTGCTGCTGCTGCTGAAACTCAAACACTGCAGCGTGAGAATACTTTGGGTTGGACCCTCAATGGATCCCAGGGTTCAAGGGCCCCTGCAGGGACAACCATGCTAGTACATGGGTTATGTACTGGTCTGTTTTGCAGCTTTGTTGTTGTTGTTGTTGTTGACCACCTGCCTTAGTGAGTGTTATGAATTCTGGCGATAGAGGTGTAGTAAGAGATCATTGTGTGCTTGGGCCCTCTGGGAAAGTTGAAGCCACCCCTCCCGCCCCCCAACAGAATTTTGTATTCATGTATATATCTATATATATACATACACACACACACCCCAAAATGTAGGAGGAGGAATTTACTATCACGACCGCCGGATACAACCCTAAACCCTAAACGCAGATCCCTTTACCCCGGAGGCAAAGGACGCCGGTGAGGCGGCTGCAGCCGTGGCTCAGATGGCTCACAGCTCAGAGGGCCAAATCCTTAAAACCCTAAGCCCCAAACCCAAAACCCCAAACCTAAAGCCTAAACTCTAAACCCTAAACCAAAAGCCCTAAGCCCAAAACCCTCGAATATCACAACCCCCCAACTATCTTTCGATGGGGGCTCATTTGGTGGTCTTTGAGCCAGCATACTCGTCTATGCAACACATTCTCCCTGAACCCTAAACCCTAAGGGAGCTTTTGAGGCTTCATGTCTGATGGGGTGAAGCCGCTGTGGGACCACAACCCTTAGGATTTAGGGTTTAGGGTTAAGCCCTAAGCCTTGAAGCTTACACCGTATCTCAACCAAGGCTCCGCTTGTGAATTGCCGCGAGGGTCGTGGCTTGAGATCCCTAGAACTGGGGAGGTCCATGGCTAGTGAAATCCCGTTTGCACACTGGACTTAAGGTTTAGGGAGGGTTTAGGGTTGAAGGGTTTAGGGTTCAAGGATTTCGGGTTGAGGGTCGGTCTTAGCGAGGCTTAGGGCGTCATGATTCAAATTATAAGCCAGTTAGAACCATACGGGGGGACTTCGAGGGCTCGTAGTTGGGTTACAACTGTACAGCTAGGTAGCCCTAAATCCTGAACCCTAAACCCATGGACCTCCTTGCCGGTGGATGAAGCACTAAGGAGCCGCATTAGGCGTAATGCCTGGAGCATTTGATTGGGGTGTAGGGGCTTATGGTCTAGGTTTTAAGGTTGGGGGGTTGCGGCCGTGCCGCGATTGCGACATGAGGTCGTCGACCACGAAACATGCGCACGCCCATCTTGAATCAGCAAGGCCTTCAACTGTTCTAAAACTGTTTGTTGCCCACTCCGCTGCACCTTGTCAGCCATTCCCACAGTAACAGCCTCTGTCAGTGCTGCAAAAAAAGTCTCTCTGCCATTCCAAGGAAGAAATGCTGGGCATGTAAAAAGTTACAAGCTCCGTGACCAATCGGTCATTCACGCTACTCTCTTCAGAGGCGTACTCAGCAAGTGCTCTGCCTGAACACATTAAATCGTAGACCTATCTTTACATAAAAAAGCTCGTACCCTCAACCCTATACCCCAAACCCTACATGCTACTATCTCGATCCAAATCCATAACATCAACTCCCGCACCTTCACTCCAGGCAGTTCAACAAGAGAATTTGGGCAAACTCAACCCAATGAGGACTCTACAGCCATCATATGAGTTACCGGACGGAAGCTAGGTTGGGGGGGACCTACAGGGGGACATATAGGGGGCCTAGCGGGAATATATAGTGGAAGTTTAGTCTAGGGGCCATACGACTCTAATGGGGTCCCTCTTTCTGGGGTTGGGGCTGCTGAAATCCTCTGATATCCCGAATGCGGTAATCTCCAACAGCATGTTGGTGCGATTCATACTGGAAACACTGCAGTATGGTGGAGTACCATCATTCGCAAGGTAGAGGGTATATACTTCGGATCATGCAGGCTGCCTTATATCAACAGCATTTTCGAGCAGTCTACAGCATACAGGCTGCCAAGAGACGGCCCATGGTCTGATCTGCGAAGGTCTATACTCGTGTGTCATGTACACTGTAGACTCTGTGAACAGCCCCACTCGCAACACCCTGTTTGCGGGCCCATGGGCCAGTGGGGCTTAGTATAGTTACTTACAACAGGCTTCACGCCATAATCACAATTCTCCTAGCTGGCCATATGCAGGTGACCTAGATTAATAGTGATCATAAGCCCAGTTCAGAAATCCTAAACCCTAAACCCTAGAAGTAGTTACTAGGTCCCATGAGCCGCTAAGTCTCCAAGTAAACTAAGTAAACCCTACACCACATCCCTGCAGTTGTCCAATGGGCCATAGTCTAAACTCCTATCCCCCTTAATAGCCCCTATAGTAGTCCCCTAAACCAGCCTAAACCCTAAACCCTTAAACCATTAGTCCCCTATATAATCCCCTATATATCCCCCCCCCCCCCTTAAGGGGTTTAGACTATGGCTGAAATGACTTCAAGGCCCAAGACACGGCCCATGGTTCCATCTTCAGAGGGGCTCAGGGTTTAGGGCTTAGGGCTACGGTATAGGGTTTAGGATTGAGTGTCCAGGGTATAGGTTTTAGGGTTTGACCCAAGGTGCAAGAAGAGAAAGTCATCATCTCCGCCCATATGGCAGAAAAGGCAGGTGGCCAAAACTGAACGGCAGCTTTAGGGTCTACAGTTGAGCACTGTATATTAATATGTGGGGTTTGCGGTTTAGGGTTTTGGGTTCACTTGAACACTATATTGATATGGAGGGTTGTCAAAACTATGGACAATTCCTGAGACCCTCTAGAGGACGGTCCCTGAGATTTAGGGGTCTAGGGTTGAGGCTCTCCATGAGGGACCGTAATGATGATGATATATATATATATATATATCCACCCTTGACCACCGCCAGTGCAACAATTGGAATCGCAGGGTTTTGTTTTGAAGGTTTGGTCTTGGCGTGCGCGTATGGAGTTCGTGGCTTAGGCTTAAGGTTTGAGATCTGGAGCTTTAGCCCTATAAACCCTAAACCCTAAACCGCGTGGCTCCAGCAAAGACAGATTCATTGCGGGTGCGGGGGGACTTTTTCATTTGTATTAAATGTATTTATGACCCAAAAGAATTCTTAAACTGCTTTCAAGGTTTGAGGGCTGGGGGTTCAGCCCTATAAACCCTAAACCCTAAACCGCGTGGCTCCAGCAAAGACAGATGCATTGCGTGGCGTGGATAAACGTTGTTCGTGCCATTGGATCGCCCAGCTCATGATAAGATTAGCAAGTCACTGAAAACAGGAATGCGATCAAGTGTAAAGCTCCTGGAGAGCTCACCGAGAGAATAGTCCCCCTGCACACCAGAAAGCCTGTGAACCCAACACACCCAGAACCCTGCTATTCTGAGCTGTCAACCGGGCAAAGTCGACCCGTGAGTTTGAGCCGAACTCCCAGACCCCACAGAAATAGGGTTAGGGTTTAAGGAAGATTCCAGTAGTTCAGGATTTGGGTTTAGGGTGTTTCCCTGCCCAATAGTCCCCAGGAAGCGTATGAAGCCTACGGTCCCCTTAAAGGACGGTTCCGAGGACGGTTCCATGGGGTTTCATGCCAGTTTGGAGGTAGTATATTTATAGTCATTCACTGTAGCACCGAGAGCGACGTCTGCCCCAGCAAGGCGTAATTACAGCCCCTTTAAACGGAAGGCTCCACGGGTTCCATGTCAGCTTCGGGGAACCTAGTAGGTACTGTAGCGCCAGGTAGATGCAGAAGCTCATGAGCACCTTATGTTCCTTCATTTTACAACCTGTATCTTCCCGGCATGTCCCCGTGACTGGATAAACATTTCCTTGCCAGCCTACAATAGAAGCTTAGATAATCGCCAATATCGTGGTCCCAAATGGCTCGTATAAACATAGTGCGGGGTACTTCAAATAGACTTCGGCTAATCCCGTTCAGTCATGTAAAAGCCCAGTGCCCATTTAAGGATCCATTTTCCTCCGCGCTTGATTCTCCATTACTTGGGCGTACCATCCTGGGTTTCGTCGGGCTGGGACGCGAGTGACAAACTCTAATCCATGAACCAGTTCCCAAGCAGTAAAGCCTAAGCCACACAAGCCCTAGACCCCCAAACCCTGCACCCCAAACCCTACATCCTAAACTCATGGGTTCCCCCACTACCTCTCTGGGTGCTACCTCAGAGGTCTCCCCTAAGTACGGTTACTTTGGGATAACTATTGCTACCTAAGGCTAGTTGATTTGGAGCCTGGGGGGTAGTGGTAGTATAGGTGGTCAGTAGGGAACCTATGATAAACTTCAATCCTTAAAGCCTAATCCCCAAACCCTAAACCCTAAACTCTAAACTCCGAACCCTAAACCCTAAACCAATGCATTTGTTTGTCCCGGGAGGGCCGAGAGAGGCAGGCAGAAGAACTCCGCGTGCCTGGCTCAGAGCACTGTTTAGGGTTTGAGGTCTGATTTTTAGGGTTTAGGATTTGGGGCTGAGGGTTGGGGTTATTTTGCTGTTCCGGGTGAAGGGTTCACCTTGACCCCTGATGGTAGGCAGAATCATATTTTGTTTGTGTATTTTTCAGGTTTCGGGCGGTTCCTTTATTCACTTTTGGGCTCCAGTGATTCAGAAGGGTTTCACGGGGTTAGCTCCAAGCTTTAGGCTGTGGGTTTGCGGGTCTAGGTCTCGGTTTTTTAGGGTCGGGTTTGGGCTGTTGTTTTTTTGGTGGAAGCTTCGAGTAGATCACGAGAGCGCGTTGGTAACCCCAACCCCAACCCTTAAATTAAACCTCGATCACCATGGTTTGACCATAAGATCCTTACCTTATTGGTGGGTTGGGGATACCAGAATTCTGTTACAAAAAGAGAGTTTGAAACCCTAAGCCCTAAACCACCCAAACCCTTAACCTCCGCCCGAAGGAAAGCCAGCCAGCAGATTTGGCGGGCTTTAGCTGAATTAGGAACGGTTCAAGGTTACAGTCCCCCTTAAATAGAGAGAATATGGGGTATATGGGGATCTTATTATAATTTTCCCAGAGCCATATTCTATCTACTTATACTGGTTTAGGGTTTAGAGTTGAGGGTTTGGGGTTGAGGGCCGGGTAAGGGTTTAGGGATCAGGGTTTACGGTTTACGGTTCACGGTTCGTGGTTTAGGGTTAAGGCCTCAGGTCCAGGTCATACATGCACTGGCCCTCGTTTATCCGTGTGCGAAGTTTGGCAGGCCCGAGGAAACCCTAAACCCCCGAAACCCCCTAGACCCCCTAAACGCAGTGAACCTCCTAAACCTCCTTAAGCCCCCTAAACCCCCTAAGCCCCCTAAACCTTAAACCTGTTGTCCGGAAGCTTAAGATCCTACTTTGCGCCGGTCGGGGTTTAGTCTAGGGTGGATGATAGGTGGTACTTTCCCAAAATAGGGGACTCCAACATGGACTCCAAGATACTATAATCCTTTTCCTGGGACCCCCAAAAAGGGCACCCCTAAGTTTAGGGACCTCCAAATAGAACGTACAGTAGATGGCATGGAGTTATTGGAGGTTTGAAGCTTTGGGATCTGAGCATTTCTACTTGGAGATCCGTGTGGAATTCTGCATGTCTGACGGCATATGGGGTTGTATAATAACCCCGTGCCAGAGGATTTTGTCCTAGCTCTCTTGATGTCCTTACCGGTCAAATGGAGGCTTGGATCCCAGTAGTAGTCCGTATCAAGTCTAACTTGGGTACTGCCCCCCCCACCCAGCAACAGTTGGATATTAATTAGAATATGGTTACACATAGCCCTAAATAGGACCCCTAATATAGACTGTTAGTGGGTGGGGGCAGTACCGAGAATCTAACCCTCAATAATCCTTGTATTTCAATCCTTTATTCCATAGCAGTACAAGAGCTCAGACGGCTACTTGAGTAGTATTTTATTTGGGGATACTATGGTACCCATTTTAGAGTAAGATTATATCCTCCTTTTAGGGGTATAGTATTTCATATAAGGAATATTATCTTAGCAGGTTCAACCACCATAAAAAACTATTCACTTATTGCCTAAACCCTATACCCTAAACCCTAATATTCGTGCAGCTGGAGGCTCTGCCCTGAGCCAACCTATGCCTGAAAGACGGGACCCGGGCTCTAAATCCCGATCCCGAAGCCTATACACCCCCAAACTCCCATAAACGCTATAAAACCCCATAAACCTTGTAAACCTTAGTCCTAAAAATCGTACACCCCAACCCAAAACCCCCAGAAATCATTGAACCAGGAATATACCTTAAAGTCATTTCAGCGTCCATTATATCACTTTGGGTATATTTCCTAATTAGGGTAAATGGGGCCTTTTGGGTATCTGTTCTGCTTCAGGCTAAAGCGGAGAGAGCAGAGCGCATGAAGTGGCAGCAGGCCCTAGGGTTTAGGGTTTCGGGCTTAGGGCTTAGGATCCTACACCTGTACTGCCCTCGCCTTAGTGTCCCCTTTGAGGGGGTGTAGGGGCTAGGGGTTGATGAAGATCTTGCACTTGTAACGCCCTCCCTTACTATTGAGCCTCCCGCCCTTCTTATGTCAGACATTCCCACTCCGGTATTTTGGAATGCGTGACGAATATGTGTTCATATTTACATTCATTTTCGTTGACATTTACATGTACACTTCTTTAGATTGTTATCGATGTTTACATATTTTGTGGTTCTTTGGGGGATGTGGTCGTCTTTAATAATCGTGGGGGGAGGGGATTAGTTTTGTGAAGTTGACGATATTATGTTCAGCTGGACCAAGCAGTTAGTTTTGTCTTTTTGGGCCCCCGTGCAGTCATAGTGGCGCATTAGGAGCATAAAGGAGCCCTAGCCTAATTGACATTATCTCCTGGTGGTCCCTAACCCTAAAACCCTTTGTGAGGTCTGAGCCACGATCTGGTACGTACTTAGGACCCAAGGTATGGATATTGGGAAAACCTCTGGGTCCTATGTACCTACTACCCGAAACCCATAAACCCCAAAGACCGACTTATATACTATATACCTACATGCCACCCTTGGGTCGATTGGGGCTTTTGGGATTTGGGAATCATTTGGGGATAATACCTTATGCTTTTTTGGGGGTGCCTAACTGCAGGTCTAATATGTCTTTGTACGAAAGTAGGTACCTGTTGAGAGGAGATAGTTCTGGTATAAGGGTCTATCTAGGCAGTATAAACCTTAAATCCTGAACCCCAAGCCCTGTGACTAGGGTTCCGGATTTCTTTGATCCTGATTGAAATGATCGCTATGTGGTCCCAACTGTTGGGGTTTAGGGTTACCACAAATCCTCATGGGGTACCACAAGTCCTGGTGTTGTAAGCCTCGCATTGCCTAATCCCTATATACCCTTATAACTATCCTTATTCCTTTAGGGCTTGTGGTTCGGGTTTCTTGAGCAGGGGAAGGAAGGTAAGACCCGATTCTGGGGGTGATCACGGGCCTAAACATTTTTCCCAGAAGGGTTGAGGGTTTAGCTCTTAGGGATGAGAAGGTGGTGTTTAGGGTTCAGCTTTTAGAGTTTGGGGTTGAAAGGTCTAGGGTTAAGGGTGTCACGAATTAGGGATTTAGGGAGACTATTGGTTTCATGAGCACCCTATAGGCTAATAGTGTATCTGGGCGTAGGAGGGTATCAGTTGTGCGGTGATGTTGGTACTGGGTCATTGCTTGTTGTTCCTCGCGATTGGGTGCCTTCATGTAGGGATTTAGGATCTATGGCTTCAGGTGTGAGGCTTAGAGTTTTGATAGGATTCTCAGGGAGTGGCAGCTCTAAGAAAGAAACCAGTATTCTGATCTTGCTGAGAGGAAGCTTAGTGAGCTTTCGTGTCACAAGGCCCGGTGACATGATGATCTGATGTGCTCTTTCATGGGGATACTCGAACGAAGGATACGCCCCCTGAACGCTGTGTTCAGAATCCTTAAGGGTACAGGGACCCAAATAATGGGGCTCTAGGGCCCAAATACCATTAATATTATAGTATTTGGGCCCTAAAATCCTATTATTTGGTCCTTGGACCTTTGAGGAATGGGCCCCATCCAGAATTTTCTGGAACCAAAAGGTTCTTTCAGAGAGAGGAAATGGATCCGAGGTCCGTGCGTACAGCTCCGGAGAAATGGGATTTGACTCAAACTGGGGGTGTCAGTTTATGAATCCCAAACTAAGGCACTTAGGGTTGTAGCATTTGGGGGTCTATACTGAGGTCAGCTTCTTATGGAAAATGCCAGATTTCCCAACTATGGCATATGAAGAAAGAAGTTGGAGAAGTGTAAATGCTTTTGCGCCTAAACCTTTAATCGCTGGACCTGCAGGCCATCAAAGGCGCTGGGGTTCCGCCTCTAGGGTCTGTAGGGTTGAGGGTTCAGGGCTTAGGGATCTGGACCCTTCTTCAGATGGTGTGACTTGCATTTGACGTAGCTGTGGTCTAGGTAGGTAGTGAGAGCATTTTGATAGCCACAACCTCTATAGCAAGGACCCTTTGAGCATCATATGGGTACTTCTCTAAATTATGGGCCCCTCTTGGTGCTGACTTATATTACGGCACCTACTACTTGAGGGTACTAAAATGGAACCCTCATTTTCGGAACTAATTACCCTAGGAGAATCATGGCTTGCGGGTTGTGGTTGCTAAGAATCGAGGATTTAGGGTTCAGGGTTTAGGGTTTAGGATTTAGGGTTTCAAGAGGGCTTGCCTTCCTTCCTGATGCTTTGAAAGCCTTGCTTCCTGGTGGAATTGCCCGAGATATGTTTAAGCCCTCCCAGGGAAGCCCTGTTAAATCCTCCCGGACGAACATGGAACTTGAACTGAGGCCCCTTTTGGAAGAATTTCCTGCTACCAAGGAACTGATCCGGGGAGCTTTGGTTCTTATCGGAAACCCCATGTGGACCACAAAAGTAGGTAAACTCATCGCCCACGACCCAGGAAAATAGCCCAAACGGCCACTTTCTTCAAAGTTTGGATTACAGATGCACCCTAAACCTCAATCTTTGCATAGGCCTCCTGAAAAACTCAGCATATGCCTCATATGCCCAGCATCTTATATGAGCATCCTCATGTGGAATACCCTAGGCCTAAGCACTTGGCCCTATCAGCCCTGCACATGCTTTAGGCTTTAGGATGTCCTTTCAACCTAGCTGCTTCTAATTATGGTACACCGATGTAGGAAAGTCAACTGGATGTCCAGGTAAGCCTTCAGACCCTAAACCCCAAACCCACAACCCTAAACCCCAAACCCTAAACCCCCAAATATGTCCCCCAAACCTTTGAAGCCTTAGACCTTCCCAGTTACCCCCCCCCTCTAAACCCTAAACCCTCTGCTCTTGAACTCTGAGCACTAATTCCTGTTGGTTCAGGGGTTAGGGGTATAGACATTAAGGTTTAGGGTTTAGGGTTCCGTTCCCCAAAGAGCAGCTTCCTAAACCTCACCCCAGCCCCACCCGCCACCGACCAAAAAATGGATGGTAGTTTCCCAAAATCAGGGGACCCCAATATAGATCCCAAAATACTATAGCCCTTTTTATGGGGACCCCCAAAAAGGGGGCCCCTAATTTTAGGAAACTCCCAGATGGTTAGGCACGCATCCTCTACGAGCGCTTCCAGGGCGAGGAACGGTCTCGGCTCAAACAGGCACAGACCGAGGGGTGAGGGACTTTGAAGTAGGGTTTTTGGTTTATAGTCCCCCTTAGGTGGATGGAATATGGCTTTGGGTATATTATGATTGATAAGATCCCCACATACCCCATATTCTATCTACTTGAGGGGGACTATAGGGTTTTAGCATTTATAGGGTGTTGGGGGTTTAGGACTTAGGGTTTAGGGTTCATGGTTCAGGGCTTAGGCCCAGGCCTTGATCCTTAGGGTTTTGGGTTTTGGGTTTTGAGTTTAGGGCTTAGGGTTTTGGGTTTAGGGTTCAGGGTTTAGGGTTTAGGGTTTAGGAGGCTTAGGGTTTAGGGCTTAGGGCTTAGGGCTTACCGTTCAAGGATGGCCACCTGATTAGGAATATGCCGTAGCTGAAAACCGGGATGCCACATCTGAGTTACGGTATAATCCTTGAGTATCGGGCTACCCAGGTATGGGGAAGGGGAGACGTATCCACCAAAAAAAACATAGAATTTGATCGAGCTTATGTTCACCTCTCCCCAGAATTTTTGCACATTTCAAGTACATGGTTTAGCCTTAAGCCTCAAATCTCAAGCTCTGATTAGGTTTAGCTTGATGAAGCAAGGTTGGTGTGTAGAGGTTGCGGTTTAGGGATACGGGGTTTTGGTTTAGAGATTGATTAGGGGTTATGGCCTTTTGGATTGAGTGAGAAGGGCTCCGGCATTTGGATCTCGAGTTGAGGGTTGAGTGATACAGGGGCCGTGACAGTCGTTCTTAGTCATACGATTTAGGAATTTAAGCCCTAAACCCTGAATCCTGAACCCTAAACCCTAAAGACAAAATTGGATTCAGGCACCGAGGTCTACGGTTGAGGTGTGGGGTTCAAGGTTTAGAGTTGGCACGAGGGATTGGGGTTGTGCTTTCAGGGATTGTGGCTACGTGGAGGCTACGGAGAATCTCTAGAGGTTGACATAGGGATGAAGTACGTAGAGGATCAAACTTATATGCCATACGAGGCTATGACACCAAGTACTCTTGCGCCTGCAAGAATGACGTGTCTCAAGCCACGGACATGTATTCTCACGCAGCGGCAATCTCTTAAACATTCCAACCCTTTCAGAGACCGTCATCGAGACCACAAGCTTTCTGTTCAACTACGGAAGGGGTAGCCATGGCCGAGGACCTCAGTGCTGTTTTGTGGTTCAGAGCGGCCCCTTTCCCCGAAATTCAGATATAATCCCTTGTAGCAGTCCTGCCAGTGCTCTTGGTAGGATATGCATATGTAATACATGTTACATAAAGTTCTAGGATGATGTAGCGGGTAGGGATTCGGGTTCGGGGCTTTGGGGTTCGGGCCCTTCCGGTGTTGTCGCTCAAGTCGTGGATCTGTTTTCAGGGGGTTTAGCGCTCAATACGCTGTCAAGACTAAAGATGCGGGAGAAAAAGGTTTGGGGTCTGGGTTGAGCAGTTTTGGGCTTAGGGTTTACAAGAACAAACTGTCCCTACAGATGATATTCATTCCCTCTGAAATAATATTGCGCCTGGCCTATAGGGATTGTAGTTCACCGTACTATGACGTACAGGGTCCTAGTCCTAACGCTCCAGCAAATAAACATGCAAAAGCAAACCCTAAATCCTAAACCCTTCTTCGTCATCTTTACAGGGTCTTGTTGGGGCTTTCAAGGTAGTTTGTGGGGAGTCTACATCCGAAACCCTAAATCTTAAACCCTAAATCCTAATTCCTAAACCCTAAATCTTAGACCCTATAAATCCTAAACCCTAAATCTTGAACCCTAAATCCTAAAGCCTTAGCCGTAAACCTCAAATCCTCAGCCCGAAGCCCTGAACCTTGAACTGCAAGTTAGACTTTGGCGGTATAGGAGGTGGTGCTTTTACTCGCCGAAGGGGATTGAACACCTGCTTGGAGGCTACTTATAGCCACACGGTTTTGCGTTTCGGGGTTTAGGGTTGCGTGTTCTGGGTTTGGGGTATAGAGGTTTCGGGTTTAAGGTTTGGGGTTTGGCTTTAACGTTGCGTACAACCACTTATGAGTCCCTGAAGTACGCCAATGTGGTTATTTGCCAGATCATACGTGCTGTTCAAAAAAGTTGGAGCTAAACCTCATAAGGGGCCCAAAACCTGAACCCAACAACCCTGAACCCTTAAACCCCAAACTGTAAACCCTGAACCCTAAATCCGTAAACCCTAGACCTATGGACCTTCAACTTCCCGTCGAGTATGCCAGGAGATGGAGAACCAGCGGTTAGAGAAGCTGCAGGTGTCTTTGGGGTGTGTGGTTAAAGGTTTAGGGTTTAGGGTGTAGGGCCCTTGTAGCTGACCAGCTAACCTTTCGACCCTTTGCGATCAATACTTGCAAGCCAGCCGGATCCAGGTACCCAAACAGTAGGCTTTAGGTAACAAAGACCAGTCAGATTATCGTATTTGGGATCTACAGCCCTACCATTTGGGTACTCGGACCCTCCAGGCTAATAGAACTGAAAGGTTCAACTTGGGACAGGGAAGTTAGCAGCTAGGTGACAGCGATGAAGCGCTAAACCCTAAACCCGTAGGGTGTGGTGGCTTAGGGTTCGGGAGTTTCAGTGTTTTCTTGGTCTAGAGTTTTGGTGGGTTTTATGCATGGTGTAAGTTCAGAGATTTTTGCTTTTCGGGGTTGGCTCGTTCGGGGTGTACGGGTGTAGGTTTCAAGGTTTTGGGGTATCCGGTTCCAGAGGTTTTGTATTGACGGCGTCCAGGGTTTAGGCTTTGGAAGTCTTAGGTGTGTCGGGCTTTCGCGAACTATGGAAGAGGTTGCATCGGGATCGTACGGGATTCAGGGTTTAGGGTGGTTTGGGGTTCAGTTCAGGGTTTAGTTAGGCTGTAGGGTTTAGGGTGGGTAATTACCGGAACTACTGGCCGCTGTAAGCCCTATACCCTATTATAAACTGAAAACCTTAAACCCAAACCTAAAACCCTGAGCCCTAAACCCAGACCTAAAACCCTAAGCCCTAAACTCTAAACTTAACACCCTAAACCCTAAGCCTTAAACTCGAAACTTAAAACCTAAACCCTAAGCTCTAAACCCCAAACCTAGAACCCTAAACCTAAGACCCTGAACCCTAAGCCCTAAACCCGAACCTAAAACCTTACAGTCTAAGCCCTAAACTCAAGCCTAAAACCCTAAACCCTAAACAATATCTCAGGGCTCGTAGCCTGCTCAAAATATGTCAGCTGTCGAAATTGGAGTTCTCAGTTTCACCCGCCGAGAAGGGGCGGGAGGCAAGAGGTTGCGAAAACGGCTAAACCCCTGATACCTTAAGCCATAAATGGTTCAAGGGTTGAGGGTTCGGGGCTTAAACTTCAAACTTAGGGTGGAAGCCTTAAATCATGAACCCAAACCTTACAATCCCTCAAGCGCCCTCCCTTCGTTAACCAGTGTCCTTGGTGGCGAGGAGAGTCACCGAAAGCATGAGGAGAACCTCAAGACAAAGCAAGAAGAGAAGGCAAAGTAGTTCTATACTAGTTTTGTGGGAACATTCTATTTAGATTCTGAAGGGTGTTATATAGGGGACTATTATAGGGGGTATTAAGGGGGATACTAGGAGTTGAGGGAATGGCTCCCACAATTGTCTCCAGCTTGGAAACCATGATTTTGGACAAGTCCTCAATAACTCTAATCCAAGATCCTCTTATTAGCTGACTGTGCACTACGCCTCCCCCCACTGTTGACTACCCTCTCCTCCGAATATGAAAAAACTCGCAGGAATCATTAGACGAGTATTGCAGAGGGAAGTTTGATATTTCAGGGTCGGGATGTTGCATTCGAGCAGAAAGGATAAGGTGGTTGGTGGGCTCAGCGATTGGGGGCTCAGGGTTCTATGTAAAAGACAGCAGAAGCAACACATTGTTGGGCCGTCAATGACGCGCAGGAAACAGAGGTTGCAGGCGCCTTTGAGTCTTTGGGCCTTGCCATTGCTGTGCGGAGGCTCACTGCGAAGGTCGTGTCCCTTGTCCCTTGTCCTCTTTCAGAACAATTCCGACCAAATCTAAATCGGTACACCTTTCAACGTGACACTGCGTTGCTCTTAACTGTGGACACATTGAATCAAATGCGAAGCAGAGATTTGGAATCTCTCAAAGTTCCATTGCTCCTTCTTTTCCCCCAAAGTTATAGCATCTGTGCCACCGATTACTACCGCGAGTTGGCAACAGCACGTTTAATCTTAGCAGGCTTCATGGTGACATAGTACAGTCTATTTTAGGCGTGCAGAATTTGGCGCATCAACAGTCTGACTGTAAGCGTTGACTGTTCATCCTTCAACCTCAGTCGGAAGAATAGTTTAGGGTTTAGGGTTGAGAGTTTATGGTTTAGTGTTTAGGGTTAAGCCCCAAACCTTTAACCAAGGACTTGCATCTTGGACACTTCATGCACCCAACAGCTGGGAAAACCTGAAGACACAGCTTCGCGAAGGGGTTAGGATGTTTAATTCCGCCTCCTCGCGCAGGAGTGATCCTAAGGCCAAATCCTACCCGGAGCCCAAAGTATGTGACCTACCGTAGGGGCCCTGAGCCATCTTGGGGGGAGGTGGGGCCATTGTTCTCCTTACATCCAGGTTTAGGGCTTAGGGTAATACTTGAACCCTCCCCCCCCCTCGCCGAGTTGATAGCACAGCCCTTTATGGGACCTCTTTGCAGCACCTTGACTCAAACTTGTTCACATGAAGTCCCAAGCAGCAAAGTGGGCCAAGAAACAGAAGAGAAATATGCAAAGTTAAACCCGCTGCCCGCCTCCCCACCCCGTCCCTACCCCATTAAACACCAGAAAAAAACAAACCAACTATGTATATAGTAGGAGGAGGCTCTAACATCCGAAGAATTGCCAAACCCTAAGGTACCAAGTACCTGATAATCAAATATTCGCCCAAAATCTAGACTAGACTACAATTACCACTGCCAATGACCCAAATACCCAATTATTGGGTACTTGGACTCTGCCCTTAAGCCTTTGTATCGCTATATAGTAAATTGATAGTATATATAGCCCTACATGGCCCTATATTCCTCCATATAGAGGGACCCAATTACTGGGTGCTTGGCCCTAAAACTAAACCCTAAACCCACCCTCTGGGTAAGGCCCTTGAGCTGCAAACGAATCAGCAGAAGCGAGTGGCAGACGCTATCAAGGCCGCTACTTGGAGGTTTTTCTCGGGCGTAGCGTTTGGGACTTCGGGCTAGGGACCGGGGTTTAGGGCTTAGGAATTCGGGTTTGGAATTCACAGTTTAGGGTCTTCTAGCAGATACGTGGAGTTCACGATGGATGACATGATGGACGGAGAGTTGTTAGCAGGGTAACCATTGTCGCGTAGCCTATTCTATGCCATATCCGCTTCCGACCATATTCAAGAAAAGGCTACTTGTAGGGTCAGGGGGACTTAGTAAGTAGGTTACTAACCCCTATAAACCATATAGTAACCCTACTTATCCCCCTTATTAACCTACTTACTAAGTCCCCCCGACCCTCCAAGTAGAAGCCCCGAAGCATGCAGCTAACCAGACCTCCATGACTAGGATTAGGACGGGGTGGTCCAAGGGCACCCGGAAAGCTAGTAGTTGATAATGCCAATAAACCTTAAGTCCTAAACCCTAAGCCCTAAGTCCTAAACCCTAAGCCCTAATTAAGTCCTAAACGCTTAATCCGAAACCCTAAGTCCTAAATTGACGGTAGTTTCCCAAGTGGTCTGGAACCCTCAACTTCTTCCCTTGGGCGGATGTCGCAAGAGATTCCACACATGTCCACCGCTGACAAGGGGCTGGGCTGTAGGCTTCAGGCTTTGCCTCAACCCGATACCCTAAACTCCGTAAACACTCAACTCCCTAAACCCTAAATCCTTAAACCTAAACCCTAAACTCCCTAAACCCAACGCCCGAAACCCCCAGAGGATGACCGACGATTCGATTGAAAGCCCCCGCCCCTGCAGGTCCACGAGCAAAAGAGGAAGCTATTGAAAGAGGGCCAGAAGGCAGCCCTTCCCACAGCAAGCCTTGGGTCCTTTCCTGCACCCTAAAGTTTAAACCCCAAACCCTAGACCTTAAACCCTAAACCTTAAATCTTAAATCCTAAACCCTAAACCTTAAGCCCTAAACCTTAAACCCTCAACCCTCAACCTTAAACCCTAAAGTTTCAGGCCTTCAGACTTCGGGTTAGGGTTCTGAGGTTTATGTTTAGGTTTCGGGTCTGGGGGTTTAGGGTGCAGGGCTTGTGGTTCAGGTTTTCAGGGTTCAGAGTTCGAGGGCCTAGGGTTGAGGGTATTGAGCCTAGGCTTACATAGGACTGAGGGCTGGGAATGCTCGCCGCCCTAAGAAGGAATGTTTCCCACATAGTGCGAAGACGTGTTGGGGGGGACATATATGACTAGCGGGATGTTTGTTTTCATGTTTGGATGGTGAGAGTATCCGACGACCTTTTGCGGTAACTGCTTCTGTAAAGGCGGGGGAGGACCTAACCCAGAACCCTAAACTCTAAACCCTAAACCCCGAACCCTAAACCAACCCAGACCCTCTAGAATCTCAGGAGTGAAACTTGATTCTGTTTCCCTGGTTTTAAAAATCTCCCAGGTAATTAGGATCTGCCGTGCAGAGAGGCCCCTAGTTGTGTGTTTTAGGGTTTAGGGGTTAGGGAAATGTGGGGGTGTAAAAAAGGAGAAGTATGTTTACAAGTCCCACTGCTTGTAGTTGTGGGACAAACAGGTATAGTTATGTAGCTACAGGGCGCCACCCAACCAGAACCCCCAAACCCCAAACCCTAAACCCCTAAACCCTAAACCCCTAAACCCTAAACCCTAAACCCCTAAATCCTAAACCCCTAAACCCTATCATATAGTATATCCCCTTGTTGTCTATGAACCCCCCAGTAAGAAATTCCAGAGGAGCTTATCCTGGGCCTTGCTAGAACCTACAGGAGCCTGCACTGGCCCTCGTAAGAATATACAGTAACCCAAATCTTGGATTAAGGGATGGAACTCCGAGCTAGTAGAGTTTTGGGTTTAGGGTTTAGGGTTTATAGGGTTTTAGGGTTTCTAGGGTTTAGGGTTTAGGTAAGAGTCGTTGACATGCGTAAAGCTTGCAAGCCTGGGCGGTAGCTAGCCCTAAACCCTGAATCCTCAACTTCGGTTCTTGAAGGACCCGAGGAGCAGTAGGATCCCTACATGAGCCATAGTCTAAACCCCTTAAAGGGGGGTTCTATAAGGGATTATATAGGGAACTATTATAGGGGTCTATTAAGGGGGATACTAGGAGTTTAGAATATAGCTCACATGGTCCCTGTTCAGATGCAGGGGTCTTGTAGTTGGGCTTTTAGATCTGCCCCGAAATCAAGAAGGAATGTAGTTGCCAGGTCCCACAACCCTGAAACCCTAACACTGCCCATATAAGGCTCATATCATGCTCGTATAAGGGTAACCCGAAACCCGGAACCTTAAACCCTAAACCCATTATAGAAGGTTCGTGTAGGCCTCCCAAGAACTCTAAACCCTTAACCCTAAACCCCACCCTAAACACCAAAGCGTAAACCCACCTGGTAACTACCCACCCCAAGCTCTCCTTGATAAAGCCTAGAAGCTTTCCACCTCGACCCCCGAACTCGCGCGTGCTTCTTTACCAGTATGGGCAATTAGACCCTTGATCCATGACCGCTAGGGTTTAGGGTTTAGGGTTAGATTCCTAGACCCCAGGTGCCGAAACCCTTAACATGATCCCCAAACCCCGAACTTTCCACCCTAAATCCCGAGACCCTCGACCCCCCCCCCCCCAAAGTTGCGAGAGCTGACCCCATGCATCATTTGCCTCTGGCTCTGAGCCGCCGCGCTCCACGTAGCCCAAGTAGCCACCACTTTCGGAGCACTATCCGCCGCGGGACAAGCCGTATTGTAGGATTGCTAGGCTTAGGCTTTCAGGCAACTCTTCAATGCAAAGGCATACAGGTCATGGAGGCTTAAAGCTTCAGAATGTCCATCTGCTGCATTTTTTTTGTGACATCTAAACGCTACCTTGAGTTGTGGCTGTGGTCTCAGGACTTTCTGGAGTGATCTCTTGGTAGCATTGAAAGCTTAGAGAAGCACGCCTTGCGCGCCTCAGAAGCCAGTCCCGGCCTCAGAGTCGGAGTTCAGGGGTTTACGGGATTGGGGTTTAGGATGTAGGGTTTACGGCATTGGGGTTTAGGATGTAAGGTTTACGGGATTGGGGTTTAGCGATTAGGGTTTAGGAGTTTAGGGGTCTAGGATTTACAGTTTAGGGTCTAGGGACTAGGGTTTAGGGTTTAGGGTCTTGGTGAAGAGGGTTTCTTGCATGAGAGTCTTTTAGAACAGCCTAAAGCCCAAATTCTAGGGATGGTTCCGGGGAATCCCACCGGTGCGCATCAGAATAAGATCATAGGATAGGTCTATAGGTTTTAGGGTTTAGGTTTTAGCTATAGGTTTTCGGGTTTAGGTTTTAGGGTTTAGGGTTAACCGCCACAGAAGGCCTAGCACTTGCAAACATGGTGGTCCCAACTTCCTTGTTCCTTTTTTGCAAGGGATGCCTCAAATCGGTCTCAAGATGATATTGGCAATCATTTAGGTCTCGACATCGCCTACCTCTAAACCCTACACCCTAAACCTACACACCCTAAACCCTACACACCCTAAACCCTACACACCCTAAACCCTACACACCCTAAACCCTACACACCCTAAACCCTACTTACACCTGAAACCCTAAACACCCTAACCGCTACACCCTAAACCCTAAACAATAAAATGCCTACGCCCAGTATAAGGCCACAAGTTTCGGACCATCAGTCCCGGACTTTGTACAGCATGAAGCCCATCTGAACAGTCAGCTTCATAAAGTAGAGACAGGCGGGTTCCAGTAACAGAAGGAGATTGAAAGTGCGCGGATATCCTTAGGGTTTAGGGTTTAGGATCTAGGGAAGACAAAATATTCGGGAAGCGGAAATGCAAAAACGAAGTGTGCCTCCCTATGCTCCATTACCTTCGGTGCTGAGGAAGCTTGGAGGTCCATAGGTAAGTGTAACATTTTTTTATGACTGTGCGTATAGCTCAGTTCTAAGCCCCTTAGCCCCTTAACCCTAAACCGTTGGGTTCCAAGTGCAGCTATGAAGTGGTTAATGCCATCTCTGGAGCTCCAAGTAGAGGGGCGCAGGACATCCTTCACCAATGCAGTGAACATCTTAGGGTTTAGGATTTATGGTAAAGGCTCATGCACGGTGAGCTCATATACCGTGCACTAGTACAAGACTTATGTAATGAACCCCAAGGGTAAATGGCAATTGACTGGTTGGCTTAGGTTCATGCAAGCTTAGCATGCCTACTATAAACCTTTCTGTAGCTAGAAACCCTAAACCCTAAACCCTAAACCACCATTGCTCTCAAAGCAGCCTGCATATCAGGGAACAGACCCCTGGTTGCAAACCGGTCTCTGCTATACATATCCAGTAAATCGAAACGGGCACCCCCTAAGCCGGAATATAGGGTTTAGGGTTTAGGGTGTAGGGTTTAGGGTTTAAGGTTTGGGTTGCCCTTCCATTGGCTCCCCCCAACTTTTACAAGCTTCTGATTGTTGACTTCCCCCAGGCCGCAAGAAGATGATCAAAACCGATTCGATGCCCGTGTCCGTGCCCTGCCGTAGGAGGGCTCGGATCGCCATGGGACTTGGGTTCGGGTTGAGGATTTTCTTACCTTTGGTTAGCGGGGAATGAAGGAATGGAAAAGAAAATGGAAACTACTATAGTGGGTTATATAGATAGGGACTACTACAAGGATCCATTCCTTCATTCCTAGCTGACCAACGGTAAGTTTTGTAACCCTAAACCCTAAACCCTAAAGCCTAAACCCTTAACCCTAAACCCTTAACCCTAAACCCTAAACCCCTAAACCCAACGGTAAGTTTTGCAGGGCTTCGGCTGAGGGTTTACTTCTATTCGCTGCAGGGCCGGGGATGACCAGGGTTTAGGAAGTACTTAGAGGGTCGGGGGGGTTTAGGGTTTAGGGGTAGGTTAATAATGGGGATAAATTGGTTTACTATATGGGTTACTAGCCTACTTACTAAGCCCCGTGACCCTCCAAGTATCCTTCCCCTTGCTCCAACGGCAAGAACAAGTGTAGGCTTCAGGGTTGAGGGTCTAGGGTACTAAGCCCCAAGCCCTAAACCCCAAACCCTGAGCCCTAAACCCTAGACTGCGTCTAAAGTTAGGGGTCTATCGGACCCAACAACATGTAGAGTAAGGGTTTAGGGTTCAGGGTTCAGGTGTTGGGCTCTTTCTGGGGACTTCTTGGCCGTGGTTTTCCTAATTTTCCGGTCCAGGTAATGACAGTAGTGGTGCCATTGGCACAAGACTTATCAATATTACGATAACCATATCAAGAAGAGTAACTATGATACTCATCATAGTCAAGAGACCTCAGAAGGACCCCCTCATTGTAATAGTGGCATAATAGGAATACAATAGGACCCTAGTGTGATTCTCATCATGCCTTATAGGCGCTATCACAGGGCGGGGATATTACCGAAAAGAGGCCCGCAAGCCTCAATATGAAATGTGCTGCGCGATCTATTTGGGCTCCTGCAGGAAGCCTGTTGCCTAAGGAGTGGAGGAGATTACTGGAAAGTACCTGAACCCAAAAGAATGTAGAGTAAAAACCTTTCAGGCTATGTTTAAGGCTTTTTGTGCCATTATTTTACATATTTGGGGGATTTAGGTAGTCAATTTTGAAAGTATTCATAGTCCTGTCGCCCCGGTCCCTAGTAGAAGATGTGGGAATGGTTCCTTTTCTTTGCAAGGCTGCTCAGAACCGTCTGCAAAACGCATGAACACCAATGATATGACTGCTCAATTAGCACCCTAAGACTCCAAGGACCCAACTAATAGGGTT
>CAJNIZ010001430.1:0-29010 GCA_905231905.1 Symbiodinium pilosum | reverse complement strand
AAAAGTCGAAAAGTGCGACTTTTTGAATTTTTGCCTGAAAAGTCGAAAAGTGCAACTTTTTGCGAAAAGTGAAACTTTTTGACTTTTTGAATGAATTTCAGAATCCTCCGGCTGCGTGCAACCACGGCCGGTGGCGAGCTTAGCCTCTTCCAACCTCATAACAATTCATCTTGAAAAATAAGCCCAGACCCTCATCACTTGAGCCGGAAATTTCACCACAACGCATTGGAAATGCGAATCTCCCCAAACTGCCTCTCTATGTGAACGCTAAGCCCTTCAAGGGCGGGTTGGCAAGGTGGACATCACTGTCTTTGTTTTGATGTAAACAACACCAGCAATTACTGGCAGGAAAACACCCATTGCCGCCTAGCATGCTTGGGCTTGAAACAACCCTTCGAGGGCTCGCTCTGATGAGGCAATGACCTGTTCCGGAAAACTGTCAAAGCATATCCACGTGAATGGAGACAACAGGGGAGACAAAGCTTCCGGAAAGCCGGCAATGCATAACCACATCAAGACAAACAAAAAAGGAGACAATGGCAGACAAAGCGTACGGACGGCCTGGAATGCATCTCCCCATGGTGCGAGACAAAAGGGGAGAGAAGTGTCGGGGAGAGAAGTGTCCAGAAATCCAGCAATGCATACCCACAGGAGCAGAGACAAGAGGGGAGACAGACGGCCGAACGCCAGCAATGCATACCCATATGAAGGGAAACGATGGGAGAGTAGCGTCCGGAAGGCCAGGAGTGCTCAACTATCCACATGAAGGGAGACAACAGGGGAGACACGGGGAAGCAAGCGCCAGGAAAGCCGGTCATGCATACCCACACGCAAGGAGACAAAATAGAAGACAAGTGTCCTATGATGAAGCACATACTTGCAAGTGCGCGGTGGAAGCGGGGAGGTTTTGAGCCTAAGGGTGCATTGCGAATCTTGTCCGTTGATTAGCCTGCCACTCCTGATGCACGACGCGAGTTTTGACTGCCCGGCTGCAAGTCAACATGCCAAACTGTCGGAGCTGTCTCGGCCGCTCAAAGCAGGCATGCGAGCGGAGAGCGCTCATTGATGATGGTCGACCATCGCGCAGCCTATGACATGTACACCACCCAGTCCCAGACAGTAGGCTTTGAACGCACCCATTGATCTAGAGGCTCCGTGAGCATCACTATCGTTTGCTAATCGTCGGATTTGTTTGATGAAGCAATGAGAATCTCCGGCCCAGTGCTTTGCAAACACGAGCTTGGCCCTCCCGTGCACCGACCCCCAACGGGCCGAGACGGTTGGAGGAGGCCTCTACGCGTGGCCTTTGGGGGCGGGTTGGCAAGGTGGACATTACTTTCTTTGTTTTTGTTTAAATAATTCGAGCAATCATTGGCACGAAAACGCCGATGGCCGGCCAGCATGCCTGGCAGTGATCTGTTCTGGAAAGCTGGCAATGAATATCCACATGAAGGGAAGAGGGAGACAACATGGGAGACAAAGCTGCTGGAAAGCAGGCAATGCATAACCATATCAATGAACACAAAAAGGAAGACAATGGGAGACAAAGCGTACGGAGACAAGAGGGGAGACAAACAGCCGAAAGCCAGCAATGCATACCCATATGAAGGGAAACAAGGGGAGAGTAGTGTCTGGACAGCCAGCAGTGCGCAAGTACCCACATGAAGGGAGACAACAGGGGAGACAGGGGGAAGCAAACGCCAGGAAAGCCGGCAATGCATGCCCACATGCAGCGAAACAAAAGAAGAGACAAGTGTCCAGAAAGCCGGCAATGCGTAAAGGGAGACAGGGAGAAACAAGCGTCTGGAAGCCTGGCAATGCTAACCCGGCAATGCTTGAAAGAATCTAGAACCCTTCAACCCCTCTAACCCGACATACCCTAAATCCGAAGTATGACAAACCGGAAGTTAGTCGCGGAGCATTTGGATACCCCTTGCAGATGTGGAGAAGTCGAAGACCAAACCCGCTAAAAGAGCGTCGTAGAGCACTTCCTCTCTCAAATCGCTGATGACCTGATCCAAGGACTCTCTGGAAACTAGAGTTGAGGGGTCACTTTTGAAGGTTCATTGGACCTAGTACTTCGCCACAACTGTGCTTTGAACCCTTTTTGGGTTTTAAAGCGGTTGCCTCAAGTAGGGGAGGGATTGAGCGTCACTTTAAACTAGTCACGAAGTCCTGTAAGCCTCGAGGGCTCCGCGCGTGGGATTTGGAGTTTCTCAAGATAGGGTTCCCATATTTGGATGCCCAGCAGGTCTGTGGAAGTAGGTTGGTAATCAAGGTTCATGAGGCTTTCCGAATGTGTCAATTGGGATAAACGTTTTCTTGCTAGTAGGAGCTTGAATAACTAAAACAGTTGTTTCTGGGCACCAGCTACTATGCATAAAAGATCCAATTTAAGATGCAGTCCATAGAATATGCCCAAAGACTATCCCGAACAGGGCACAGGTATGCTATCCGGGTAGGATCAGCCTCCCATCAACTAGATGCCTTTCTACTGGTCTGGGGTTCCTGTTGAGGTTTTAGGGTCGTATTTGCAAGCCAACTCGACATGGCAGAACACTGTAGATTCAGAATTGGTGAATGCAGCAATCATCTTGGACGTCAGGCTTGTCCTAGATCCTAAGCCTCAACCCCCAGACCCCTAAGCTCCATGCAAGCCCCCCTCTTTTTGCATGCGCGCTCCTCATCCTCATACCCGCCCTTGGGTATTCCTAAAGTGCAGTTTGATAATCATTCTTGCAACAAATGCCATCATTCTGGGTCGCATGTGCTTACGTCTCTTCTTCTGATGACTGTCTATCAAGGAATCAACCATCGGCAATCCCAAAAAGTCTGAAAGTATTGCGACCCAAATACTGAAACCAATTGGGACCTGCACAAGGCACCGAGACATTCTAAGCTTAAGGCCACGGGTTAACTAGCTATACACATACTCTTGGGCCCCTGCCCATATTAGTGGCTCATAATTCCAACCAAAACCCGACACCTCAACTCTAAAAGAAAATTTCCAGCAAGGCCCAGCCAGGCGAGTTGCAAGGCCCTCGTACAGTCTCCCTAACACGGCAGCACGCGGTGAGGATCTGGCCTCACAGCAATCTTTTAGGGTTCAGGAGATTTCGGGTGCAGAGTGTAGGGTTGAGGGTTCAGGGGTTTTCTGCATTTAGGGGTTTAGGGTTTGGGCTTGGGGTACTGTTTTTTACGGCTGCAATGCGACTCCCACTGCGTGAGGGTAGCACGGAGATAGGTATATCGGCCTGTCGGCGCGCGAGCACAGGTCCCAGGAACAAAGCCAATTCTTTATTCTTTTGCAGTGCGTTTTCCATTGCCTTCAAGATCATGACGGTATTCTACGGTACAAGCTTTTAGGATTTCGGTTTGGGGGTATTGATTAAAACAGCTTGGGGGCTCTAGGGGTAGTTCCAAGCTGGGCGGTGTATTCCAATTTAGGCAACCGTGCGAAAATACACACATATGACCTGCGTATATATATGTGCCCACACCAAAAATGTCAGCTACTTTCATATTGCACACCCAACGCAGACCCGTAGTTGTAAACTGACCCTGAAGCTTGGACTCATAGCATGAAAAGCGGTGCAGCATCACTAAAATAATTGTGTAGCAGCACGTTGCTTGTAGGTGTTGACGCCGCGAAGACTCGCATGACCATTGCCACTAGTATGTTGTGCTACCGTTTGTGTTTCATCCTGCGTCATACAAAGCAGGTGACTGACTGCCATTTGGGGAGAAATGCCTGTATCAATCAGGTTCATAAAACCTACGAGTGCCACGCAAATAGTAAGCATTGTCAACATGGTGCTGCCTATGGAGGGGAGCCAGACCTGCTACCCAGGCACAAATCCAGTCAAGAACTCGATGCAGATGACAGCCTTTGGCGTGCGAAAGGTTGTGTCCGCCTGCGCCCAGCCAAGGCCGTCAGAGAAATCTTTTCTTCAACATGCTACCACATCAAGCGTTCCCAAAAGTGGGGGTCCCTTGCGGGGTTCGTTAACTACAGATTATTCACAGGTGAATAGGGAGGACCTCTAGACCATCGAGAGACCACCAAGAGTAGGTAAGGGATGTCTTGGGAAGGAAAATGTAATTAAAATCGCCACTGACATGACCTGAGCGGTGAGGATAACTTCCTGACCTTGGGCTAGGGTGGAGTTGATGCTTTAGGGTCATCCCATGGTAGGTGGCTCAGAGAGTCGACCTTGCTTTTCACCATAGAAGCCAAATCAATAAACAGCTGACAGTATTTAAAGATTAAAGGTTTAAGCGTTTGGCGTGGCTCATCCTCAAATGTATCCGTGTGCGGTGGAACACTGGCGGCCTGTTAGGGAACCACCTTAGGGGTATGTGGGGGTCGGAAAGGGACATGCGAGCTCCTTTCCGGGTATTTATGTGGGTCATCATGCAAAACTACCACATATGGCCGCCTTGAAGTACACCTGCCAACGAGCGTCGCTTCGACGCTCCTGCTTGAGATAGGGTTTCACAAGACTAGGAGTACTTTTTTGAAAGACGAGCATAATATCTAAAGCTATACAGGGGAGGCCCCTACTTCTTGAACCCCTCAGAACAAAGTGCGAACGTGTTGCAAAAATGTGAACCGTGAGTAGGCTCTGTTAGCTACCGAGACTAATGTATACCCCAAACAGGTACGGATACTAACATGTTTGATACACAACGCTGTTTCGAAGGCAGACAGGTCACTATGCTCGCAAGAAGAATCGTAGCCAGACATGTCTCAACGTCCTTTCTACTGCAAATGCTGCTTTTGGCTTTTTATCCTGCAAGTCAAAAGCAATTGCATTGGGACATTTCTCAAGTTCCTTTCTGATGCAAGTCGTGCTTTTGAAATCTGATTCATCCCGCCGCAAGAAAGACAACACGTATTTTGACATTTTTCACTTTCCTTTCTGATGCGACTGCCGCTTTTGGACTCTGAATTTTGGGAGGAAAAGCTGTTACTAGCTAAATGCAGGAAAGCATTCAAGCACCCGATCTTGCAAATGCAGTTCCGGGAATAGTGGAGTGTCTCAAAATTTAATCTTGCCTTTGCGTCTATTGCGACTGATGTTCGGCAAACCAGTCCTCTGGACGGATCGGTATCTCGCCCCGTGCCAGTGCACGCTGTGGCGGATGTTTGAGCGCGAGCTTCGTCGGGATGAAAGGATTTGATGCCTGAAGCGGATTTGAATCAAACCCCCTCGCATCGCCCTCCAGAATTTGTTCTTCGAGCGGAAGCCATGTCTCAGCAGCCTGCCTCATCTGATTCTTGGTTCGTCGTTTGTTCCATGTAGAAACTACTTATCCAGCATGCTGCATCACCGTGAACCAACCACTTGGGGGGCTGTGAATATTTTGGTCCGTTGAGCGGCACGCGAGATATTCGGGGACAGCATTCGCACAGTGGATTCCAAAATCCAAAAGCGACACAGCATGACAGCGCCCCACATGACTCAGACATGATGGCATTGCCTTTTGGCTCCTGAGTCATAAGCAGTTTACAAACACCACAATGCACACCTGTAATAGCGATGGGAATTGGAAATGGTCTATGTGTCGCCAGAGAAACAGTAAAGCTAAAGTTGGGAATATCCTTATGCCCGCGGTGCAGGTTGACACGAACCTCACTGTAGAGCCAAACGGAACGTGCAAGCACTAACCCCAATGCAAGATATCAAAAACAATATTCTACTGCGAAGCAAGAACCCAGTCGCATCCTCAAAAGACTTTCTGCCGTACCTGTAAACTGTGTGGATATACCCCTTTTTGAAGGTTTCTCAGAACCTCCGGCGTAAAGTCCGAAAGAGAGGTCCCAACAAAACAACAGTTGCAACAACTGTAGATCGTTGGGGTCCCGAAGGCCAAGTCCTCGAACCATGAGCTCGAGGCTCCAAACCTGACGCCCCAACCACCAAACCCTTGTACCTGTACAACCCCTACGCCTTCATCTTTGAACCCCCCCGCCCGACACCTAAGCTTTCAATCCTCAAGCCCTACAGTAAACCTTTAACCTTAAACTGCTTGCTCTGAAGGGCCGGGAAAGTTAGTCTCGGCGGGTTTTGCGCTGCCCCCCAGCGGATCAAAGGATTTGGCAGGTCACGGGCGTCCTCGTTATTTGGATTTGTGGATTTGGGCGGTTAAGCTTTGAGGGTTGGCATCCGCGGCTTCTTGTTGGGGGGTGTATGCTTTTAGGGTAAGCTCTAGGTCTACACCCTTGATTATGCAGAAGTTTCCGCTTCTCGTTCCATTCCCTCAAATCTCCAGACATACCCTCTGTTTCTTGGGGGGAAGGGATTGTTGGCAAAGGGCTATTCGTGGACTGCAGCCATGTCTCGAAGAGCGTGCCGTACCTGACATTCCCGGGTAACAGCTGAAAACAGATCTTTACTTTACGTTGGGTTTTCACGACTTTGCCATAGTAAGTTCCTCACTGATGAAAGACATAATCCCTGCTAGAAGAGAATAACCCCTAAACTTAAATTGAATCAATTTTCTGACTTTTGCATTTACAAATTGCCGTTTGGTTTGGGGTGAAGTCGAGTGAGGTTACAAAATCTTGCCGCGGGCCCCCGCGCAAGACCAATACAGGCATGCCCCTCATATTTCCTGCATAGTTCACCCGTATAAACCTCACAAACCAGTTGCACAACACAGGTCTAGGTGCCATGGTTCAACTTGGCGAGCCACAGGTGCAAATGCTTGGGAGACCACGGTGATGAGAGCGTTGGACGGTACCAGAAGCCTCAACGAGAAAATGTGAAATGGCTCGGTTAAAAAGAAACCGATATGAATTAGTAAAAGTTGCAAAGACAATCTAAAGAGGAGGCACAATAAGAGGTATGAATGGGCTGTGACTTGGCTTGAGCTTGGGTGGTCCCCATGTCACGGTCAATGTGCCTTTTGGGACACAGGATTTTTTCCTACTGCAAACTGAAGGTGTAGAAGGTTATCGCAACATGAACAGAGGATCCATGACAAAGGAGCTACCAAAAGGTGAGACCTAAGAGTTTCAAAGTGCACTAGCCCACGCATGTCTCCCCGAGCGCGTGGAATACCGAAAGGTGAGATCCCAACAGAGAACACACATCAGAAACCCTCAAGTGGTATGGTCTTTTGCGCAGGCTCAGTGTCCAGCATCTTTACGTACAACTGTTGGTCCTGTACATCATGTGAAGCGGACGTGCCTAAAGCCTGTGTACTCGACAGATCTGCTGCTAAGTGACTCAAGGACGCGGCCAATTAAGGGCTGCAACTTGGGCCCTGTCCTGGCGCTAGGGTTGAGAGGTCTGTGGTGTCTGGGCCCCTGGGCTGTGTTTTTTTTTTTTAGTTTTGACTTCACACTTTGCTGTATCTTGCTGTGTGGCCAGCAGCAGCAAGCTCTCCAAGCAACATCTTCAGTTCAAATGACAACGTCCTCAAATAACGTCAGGTGAATCCTCTGCTTCAATCCAGCTGCTACTTGCGAGTCCAAAATGCTCCGAACCCTATACTCTGCATGCTCCTCAACCGGCTCGTCCCAGAGATGTAAAGTTTGGCGTCACGGAACTTCTGCATGTTCCGAGCAAGTTGCACCTTTTCACACATGGGGGTTTCTCGAAGTAGGTTACTTGAAGGACTGCAGCGACATTAGTGACCCTTGGGATATATATATATATATATAGATATACATATATACAAAGGGAGTATAAGCAGATGATGGGGGTCTCCATTAGGATTTGTATGGGGATTACTTTGAGAAACGCCCAAATAGGGATGAGATCATGATTGGCCGGGCTCCCTTGCCCATCCAAGCAATCCAAGCCACAGCTAACTTAGGGCTCCCCATCGATTTCCTGGTGTGACTGTGAATTGAAAGAGCTGCTACATGTGAATCCCCCCAAATATATATATATATCTATATATGGACTTCTGTGTCTGCTCACCTTACTGTGGATTACCCCCTGAGCAATCTGCATCCCGATCCTAAAATCTGTGCTGCACCTGCACAAGCTCTAAATCTGAAAGGCAGAAACCCGATTTGAACTCGAGGACAGTAATTTCCTTCCTGCAATAACAAACCCTCCCCGCCCCCTCAAAAACATACTCCCCCCCATAATATGGTGGCATTATATTGTTTAGGGGGGTTAAGGGGTTGAATATTAGGGGCAGGTTAGTGTCTGCTAGGCCCTTTTTGGGTTTCATGCTTGCTTGCCATGAGTAGTGCCCCGATCAATACCATGAGTAGGGCCCCCCTCAATCCAAAACTGTAAGCCGGAAGCTCAAAGCCTTAACCCACATTTGGGGGCGTGCTCAAGGGGATGTAATCTCCATTGGTTCCCCTACTGCCCCAACCACATACTAAGCCCCCAAAGATAACCCGAATGAAGGCACAACCTGGGGCTAGGGGGTACCATGGTATCATGATACAAGCTGCACCGCACGGTCTGCACCGCCGACGCTGCCTGCAGTCTTCCAGGCGGCTTCCTCGCAAGGATCTGTGGGATTTCGGCCCTAAAACGTTAGGGCCTTGGACCGTGTTTTAAGCAACTTCTGGTATCCACCAAGCGCCGAAAGTAGGACCCTCTCCATGATAGTCGGAGAGATGACCAATGACCAATGTTTTTCTTTCAAATATTCTTATGGTCCCAACTGAACACATAGTACATACACTCACGAATTTTGTCTAAGGAACCCTAAGCACACGCCACCAAAAAGCAAACACTATATCTTACGTCATATGCGGACAGCATGGCACTGAGGGTTGGGTTTGTCAGAATTACATTGTTGTCTTTGGAACAACATCAAACACATACAAGAAATACCCTGTATAAACCCTCATGGCCAGCGAACTTAACACCCGCATCAATTCCGATCACAAAATTCCGTCTCCCTGTACCCTACCCTGAAATATTCGGATCCTTGTCACAGCAACCCCTAAAGAATACCATCGGAGAATGTAATCTTACTTTACAGCGGAAGCTGCAGTCTGTCTACTACACTTACCAATTGCTCTTCTGACCCCCAAATCGTACACATTCCCTACGGTAGCCTTAAACCCTGGCCTTGTTCCATTTCATTCTGCATCATTGGGAGGGGCATGCTGTAGGTCGGGATGCAAAATCATCAAACTCTGCTTGTCTGGCAAAGATGCTGCCAGGGCCACGTTTTCCTCAAGCAGTTCATGGGGCCACTGCGCCCGACGCAGGAAGTTCAGGTGCCCAAAGATCAACTCGATGATATCATCCCTTCACGGAGCATCTCGGCTTCTACAATCAATTCTCATACTACGCACCCCTACCTGCCGTAAAATGGGATGTAATCACTCTATCTACATGTGTATTCACATAGGGGCCCAGGGAAGTCTTATGTCTTAGGATGAAGAAACTTGGAACATGTTATGCTGCAGTTGTATATGGGTTGTAGGCGCGTGAGAATATCTTTTCGGGGGGACAGAAGCTTCTACAGCACTTGAGCCCTTAGCACCAAGCAAAATGAGCGCTATTGAAGCTTCAAACAACAGCTTTGCTCTTAAGATTTGAAAGGAAAAATTCTGAAGCTTGACGCGAGTCTCTTGCATTCCAGTCCTTGTCTTGTCAGCTCGATCGACAAGCCAACCAGCACAAAAAGCGAGTTTTCCTGGCTAGGTTGAGGACACAAAAAATGGATCTGCTAGGTTGATGATAATGTATGTATCACGGACAATTTACACAAAGCAAAAACTATAATTGAACATCACGGCCAAGAAGAGGACCCACACATGGAAAGCGAATACAAACCACAATATGGTATTCGCAACAAAGATCTAGCTTCTTCAGTCACTACAGCATTGAAGCTGCTGACCCACCCATTGGACTTCAAGAGCGCGCACAGGCTCTGCTTGCCCTCATGCCCCAAAACCATGGAGATGTGTGCAAAAGGCCTTCGGAGCGTGGCTGCGGAGGCGGACTTTTTTGGATGCGGATTCTTGCTATTTGGCTACCTTCCGAAAATGGGGGGTCATGGTTGCGCAATCCGGAGCAATGTAATCCTCAGTGAAAGGCTGTCTCTGCTTCTGGAGTGACAACCCCGTCCGATTTCCACTGGTGTGGGCTCTTTCGTGTATTCCTGTGCTAGTCGACTGCACACTATTATTCTCAAATTTGTGGCTTTTTGAACTATTTGCTCTTCTGGCAAGCTGTTTTGCTGGTGATTTCTTATGATTGTCTAGAGGCCATCCCGAGAAACTCCAACTTGTACCTGGCGTCCGCAGTCTAGCACCAATACTTTTTGCACTCCCCGAATCCAAACCCGCGAGAGGGCACTCAAGATTGAGAATGCTGCCTACCCTCCGCTGAATTAACCTGCAACCATAAAAGAGGCCCTGTTCAGCTTATATAGTGTTCCACATTTGCTCTTTTCAGACAGATCGCTGACGCGAGTCTGAGGTTCTGCGTTGCGTAGCTTCGCAGTAGACATTGGCCTAAGGATGCTTTAGGATTGGCCAATACTTTGATGAACGAAAACCATGCGCCACCCTAACCTCCCTGGGTTTAGGGTTTAGAAAGTTTAGGATTTCTGTCAACTCGTCTGAAGATCTGTAGTTTCCTTAGCCCTATAATGAAATACGATTTTCAGTAACTCCTTGGGGTTATACTCTAATAGAAATTACAAAAAATTCCTAAGGAGACTATGCAAAAAAAAAAGGTTTTCGACACCGCAAGACCTCGTCCATCACCAGTACCATCCAAAATGCATGTTCATAGCTTCTCTTACTTAGCTGCTTACGTATGTCTTTACCATCTGTTCCCCGCATCCACGCGGTTCAGCATGTAGGGGTTTAGAGACAAGAACTGTAGATATGGAAACGCCCGGGAAGTCTTGAATCATGACTTGCTATTTCAGCCGCGCCCGCATTCCTTAACTTGTATGCAATCATGTACAGATTCGACGCAATTCTCAACCTGAATCCCTCCAAACTCTGACTCCTAACCTGAGACCCAAAGCCCCGACAACGAGATCCTTACTAAGTAAGCCATCAGGAAAGGTTGTCGAAACTATGGCCTCTTCTTGCGTACCCTAGGAATTAAGGGCCAAATCTTATACAGGACCCACCCCAAGAACTATAACTTTACAACCCATCCATAGACTTTCTTCGCATTGGCCTGTAGAAGCGCCACTGCTCCAGTGCTATGCCATCACTCCCATCTGAGTTGAAGCAAATGGGGAAATCCACCTGGCCCGAGAGGGTTTGGTTTTTCTGGCGTCTAGGGTTTAGGGTTTGGGAGTTTGGGGTCCACTTAGTTTTGCAACGCCTTTCGGCCTTCGGCCAACATCTGATTGAAGGGTTTAGGGTATCAGGTGGGTTTGGAATCTGGGGCTTAGCGCTTCGTGTTTGGGGACGCTTTTGGAGTCTGGAGCTTAAACCCTATAGGTCAGACATACAAAGAAAGAAACGGATACCTTCCTCAAAGAACCCTATAAACAGCTCGCCTACAAGGAACCCAGGTCAAAGGAGTACTTGCCAGCGAACACGTTCGCAGATGCGGGATGTTGCATTAGCATCAAGAGTCCGAGGTCATCAGTTTGACTTTGTTCCAAACCTTCTTTGAAACGTCAGGGATTTTGACCATGGGTCTTGCTAATTGCGAGCGAACGCTGTGTTCTTAAGAATTTCGACTGCAGGCAGCCACAATAAACCACCAAATACTTCTCTCTGCGCAAAAATTGAAATACAAGCAAAACACACACAGCACAGACATGGAGCCAAAGCAGCCCACCAAAAACAGCCAATATTTCCGAATAAATGTGGAGACGCCTCCAAAAAACCCTTGACCTCAATCAAGAGCACGAGTCTGGACACCCAAGCAGCTTGAACATTTCCCATCCCTTGGTGTGACATCAGGGCAAGACGCCTCATCCGACCTGACGCCTCAAAGCACAATCCCTGAAACCTCATCCGCACACCCTGAAAATCAAAAGAGGGTGGGAGGCACAAGCCCCACAACAGCCTTAGGCGCAGAAGTTGCTGTTGAGGTTCTACTCGTTTGAAAATCTGGGGTGTCTCCCAAGCAACCACCCGACCCCAAACTCGGCCCATCTTCGGGCGGCTTTATTTTTATTTACATCCAGGATTAGGTTTGTGGGAGAGGTTGGGTGGAGGTCTGGGGGTCTAGAGGAAAGGTGAATCAAGGAATTGGGGGGTTGGGAGGTGTTTGGTTTGCGTGAGGTTTTCGGGCAAAAGGGGGGTTGGCTGGGGGAGGTTGGGGCTCTATCTGTTTTTTCGTGTTGCTTCAAAAAGCGATCACTCCAGACCATCCCGGAGAGCCCTCCCATGCCCTCCCCCACCCAAGACCCCTCCAGACTCCCAGACCCCCCCAAGACCCTCCCAGGCATGCTCGCGCCATCCAGCACAGACCATTTCCCCCTTTTTAATGTTAGTTTGAGGGGTAGGCAATCATTGCCTGCCTGATTCAGGCCTTTCTAGGTAGCCTCTTTTGTTTTGCATACCTCTCATATGACCTGAGGGGGTGCTTCTTTATCGTGGGCTTGCTCCAAACCCTTTCAAGCAGCCTCTCTTTTTTCTCCTGCCTCTAACATGGTAGCCTCAGAGGTGGCTGCTTTATTGTGGGACTGATCCAGTCAGTTCATCGGCCTTTTATTTCTCGCAATTTGACATGGGGGTAGCCTTAAGCCTTCGAGGTGTTTCTTTGTTGTGGACCTCAAGCTCAAAAACGGAAAACGTTTTTTTTGCTCGGTAAATCCTGGGGTGCCATCACCTTCGAAAATGCAATTTTTGTTTTTGCAAACCCTGGGGTGCCATAAACAACAAGAAACCATTTTTCTTGTAAACCCTGATCCCCAAGCACTTTAAATGGCCTCTCTTGTTTCGCATACCTCTCAATTATAGGTATTTGTTTACAGCTTGTTTCCGCTAAATGAATTCAAGTTGTGCCCCACCATGGTTACCAGGTCTGAAACTGTTGATTGTATTCCTGACAAATTAACAGGTTCCACAATCTGAAGCACCCATGATTTACCAACACTTTTGCTCTTGCAATAAGCTTTCTGGTTTAGCTTCCTTGTCACTGTCTTTTAGCCGCTCAAAACAATCCCTATAAATCCCCCACAAGGACCCACACAATCTCACCACACGTCCCATCTACCCCTGGTACCCAAGAGTCCTCCGAAACCTCTATCTCTCTTCTACTGTAAGGCCGGGGTAGGTGCCTGTAATCGCCGCGCATCTGCAACTGGCACGGCAGCAATCTCCTGCCCAAATCAACCAGAAGGTTTCTTTCCCAAGAAGAAGTAATGTCCCTCTATTTGCCAATTAGTATGTTGTCTCTGTGCACTCTACTTGTAAGGCCCTCTTCAACTCCGAACTACGCCCGGAACCCTAAGCCATGGACCCGGAACTCCAAAACCTGACCCCCAAACCCTGAGCCCTTAACCTTCAACCGTAAAATCCCAAACGCCAAAGTGCCTGACGAAAAGCGCTTTCAGCAAAAGGTGCTGCTGCTGGGTGCACAGCTGGCGCTGGTGTAGCAGGGAGGGGCGAGAAGCTTGTGGCGAGCTGCCTTCCAATTGGTCTCAAAGGTCCCTTCAACACAACTTGATATCCGCCCACTTACTAGCCTTAAGTATGCGCTCAATAAAATGGTCTGCTATAAGAACATTTAGTATTAAGGGTGGGTTGGGGTGTCTACGTTCCCGGGCAGGGATTGGCTATTCGCATAAGTAATCCTTATAGTTTACAGCCTTAGGGCTTGAGTGTTAGGATCAAATGTTCTTTGCGCTGGGTTTAGGTTTTAAAGTCAAGGCTTCAGTCCTTATTATAAGGTCTCCCAAGTAGGAGTTTCTAAGAATAGGGAGCCCCTAGAAGTGTAAAGCCTCAAGGATATGTGATCTGGGCATGGCCACCCCCCCTTCCCGCGCCCGAATGGTTGCCACGCACCCCATATTGCGGTGTGATGCGGCGTGGCTGGTGGTTTTCAGATTGTAATTCGGAAAATTTGGCATTCTCCATTCCCCCGGGCGGTGTGGTTTGGGGAAAAGTTGAGACTTCCTGAGGAAATTGAAGCTTCCCCCCCGTGGAGTGGTTGGGTGTTTGGGCTTAGGAACAACCAGGAGAATTCCAGCCCCCCCACGGTTAGATTCTAGACGTGTTAAATTAGGATTAAGCCATTGTGGTCCTATGTCCTGTGGTCCGGGCTTCTGCTCTACATAAATTTACATCAGATTTACGGAGGGTTCATAAAGCAACCATGTGAGGCCATGGCGGGGGGGTGGGAGCTGGTGAGGCGAGAGCCGGGATCAGGATTAGGAGGGGATTGTGAGGATCATTTCCCTGGACTCTATAGGGATTGGTTTGAGAACTATCCAAATCAAAATTGGGGTAGCCTACGCCAGCCTTAAGTCGGTATAAGGTCTGCGAACCACGTCTTCTGGTCCCTACCATCCGACACTCCAAAGGTCACAGCTTCGCAAGCTGCGATTGAAAATGCTCCAAAATTGCGCGTTCCCTTCTTGAGTAGTCGCTTGCAAATTTTGCGGAATACAGTTTCAGGTGACTAACTTTAAGACATGACAGCACGCGGGCTGTATGTATACTTTTTCTGTGTGATTTCACGAATTGTTCAGGGGCTGAGCAGCCATTGACCGCGCCCAGATTCTAGGAGAGTTTGTGTCGGGATTCATGGAAGCTACCTGGCCTATCTTACTACTGAAGGCGAGGAAGGCTGCGCTTACATTTGTCAAAGAAGGAAGCTTCAGACATGCCAAGGTCAGGAATGTTAAGCAACCAAGCGTAGATTAGCACGGCCCCAACCACTCCACTTCCCCAATAGTCTAGCCACCCTACACACACAATCCAATCCAGCCTCAATTCTCGTACGTCCTGAGGGCCGGTGATGCACAGGGTCATGGATGGTGCCCTGTACCTGTGCAAGCAGAGCACAAGGCCTGAATGACTGCATGTCCATGTTACAGTAGGTGGTCCTAATCTACTGCGGAATGTGTCCCAGTATGTTCCGCGACGGGTGGATGGTTCCGTGGGCGGGAACGAGGGTTGCGTCGGCGTCTGAAGTGCTTCTGGAAAAAATACATCTCGACCCAATCTCTGAATTCTGAATCTGGAAGTTTGCGTGCTCACCCTGACAGCCGACGTTTCGGATCCAGAAAAACATGTGTTCGTCACCATGTCTGAAGTTGAGTTCCAGCCGCCAAAGCTACCTCAGTCTGGAACTGCTGGCTGGAATTGCTTGACTGGGCTCAGTGTTACAGGTTGAGGTGCCAGGCGGCGGGCCCAACCTACTGCCAAATAACTGTGACTCCACAAGCTCTGACTCCTGGAGAGGCGTAAACTGCGCTTGACATGAAAAGCACCAGATTTTCGGCAAGCTGCCAGGTCTCGAAGTGCTCCCGGAGCTCTGCTTGCAGTTGCTGCATGTCAGCACGACCTAGGGCGCAACATGCAAAAGGGGGCAGGCTTCTTGGGTTTGACCAGATCTCAAGGAATCCTAAGGCAAATGGCTTTTCTCAAATTGAAAGTCCCGCCATATCCCAGATATCGGGAAAGCTCACTTCACCAAGCCTCACCTCATCATCACATCAACAAGCGAACGCATCAGCTCCTAAACACGAAGCCCCGAAGCAGCTGGGTGTCATCGCCTGCAGAATACCCTATACTCTCCGCAGTAATTCTTTTCTCGGATCTGGTGCTGGCGATGGAGCATTTAGACAAGTCTTTGAATGCCTTGAACTCTTACCCTCCGCCAGATTGTTACTGTTACAGTGTATTTAAAGCAGAACTTTGGTAGTTTACGTTCTCCATTGTTATTTACATGGACACCCCTTATGCACTCACCAATGTTCCTAAGGTCCTAAGGAGCCCTTAACGCGCCAGGATTTTACATTGTCCTACCCACTTGCATAAAGCATCCTCGCACACCCGCACCTTAAAAAGCAGGCACCCACGGCCCATGGCAAATTTGCTCTATACAGTAACAGACGTAGAATGCTAGGGGCAGATTTAGTGTGATGCAGTAGGAATTTGAGGGGGAAGCGATTTCCCTGAACTATACACCCAAACTCACCGCTGGCTATGCGTTGTGCGGGCTTGATCCGGACCAGCCGCGTGTCAGCGTGCGTGCCGTGCCAGTTCCAAACTGATGGTAAGGATGCGATGGCTCTGACCTGTTGAGCAGAATCAAACTGCTCTTTCTTCTTCCCAGAAGAGAAGCACACAATTTGCAATTTGTGTTCGTCTGGTGTTGTGTAACCTGCTTTTCCGCAGCATGTCATGTGAGTCGTCAGTACAACCCAGGCTTCAGATGACAGCAAAGCAGGAAGTGCAGCTGATCAAGGGAGTGGAGGGAAATGTAATCCAACTAACGTTGACGTGCACAACCTGTACGTCTGTGTGAACCTATACTGGATGATGCCATAAATCCCTGCAACACCCTATCTATTTGTTCTCCGGCAAACTTGTCTAAACTTTCGCTTGGAGAATTTTCTGTCCCTGGCCTCCAACACATGAGCTCGTTGATTCGAAAGTTGTCGTCCAGAAGATTTTCTGTGTGCTCATTGTCGATGGCCTTTTCAATTTTCATGCCAGGGAGTATCCTGGAAGAAGTGCGCTTTTCTGAAAATGACCCCTACATGGTATCTAGGAGGGGCCCTCCCCATATGCCTTTTACAATAGCATTCTGGCGAGGGTCTGACTTGACAAAATGAGGGGAAGCTGACTGAAATTTCATGCTACTAACAAGTTTCATGCAGCTAAGGCCTAAAAAGGCATGGGCATTTCCTAAGATTAAGGTCTCCATAGACACTCCTTCCAAATACCGCAGTTCTGATAAAGGATCATTAATGTTTGTATCTTCTATCCCCTACATATCCCATTTTCGGGCATTCATAACATGCACTGCAGCGAATGTGGCATTTCAGCACTGAACTTTCCTTGGGCAAGCTTTGGAGACATGTTCACCTTCCCTTCCTTAGCATATACATACATATACACATTATATATTGACAGTCTAAGTATTGTGGGGACTATTAGTAGCGGGGTAGACGGGCTTATTCCTCAGGGCAGGTGATTGCATGTCTTTGTAAGGTGAAATGTGCAGCTAACCTAGGCCAAGAACAAGAGTGGTTGGTGGCTAATGAAAAGTGGTCTCCGCCCTCCAAGAACTTTTGCCGGGTGAACTGGGGACCGCAGTATTGCGTTCCCCCCAGTTGTTTTGGGGAACAGCTTCATAATCACAAGCTGCCTTTACATGGGGGTTATGCATGCAGTGCTGACAGAGAAGTAGTGTGGCTCTACTTTCACGATTTCCAAGGTAAGCCGGTAAGCCTGAATCTCTCTGCTGATGGCATCTGCCTTAGATGCGCGCTTGATGTAGATTCAGGGTTTTTAGAGGCTGCAGATTCCTTCACTACACTGTCCTCTCAACCTAACATGATTCACCCCAGTCTTACTGAAACAAGAACGGGATGTCTACAGAGCAACTGCCGAAGGACCATTTGAGGCTAGCGCTTTCGCCGTCCAATGGCTTTGAGTGCTTGGCAATCGCAGGCTTCAACGCAGACGAGTGAGGGCTGAGGACGATTGCGGCCCCTACCGTGGATTTCCCAAATTCTGCATGACCGTAGCATTGCCTAGCAGCAGCATAATTCCCAATGTTTCTTGTCATGCAGGATCTTGTCTACGAACGCTATTGATGTACCCGTCGCTCTTCAGCTCGTGGTTGCATGACTTGCAGACTGGAAATTTACATTTTGAACTGGTTCAGGATCGAAGATAATTACCAATATCATGTTAAGGTCTATTTGAGGTATCTTATGCCACGCTTGTACAAGGAATGTAGAACTGTGAAACATGCGTAGTTGGAGAGGCTTCTGCACTTAGTCTGTGTATTCCTAGTAGAGTAGAGGCAGGAGGCTTGACGCGCACCGCTGTAAATATATACATATACATGTAGTAGGAAGCCCTCGGGGATCTCAAGCATATATGCACATGTACAAGCATTACAAGGGACTATGGGGGGGTCTCTGCTGAGGATTCGATAGGTGTAATGTTGAGGTACACCCATTTTGAGCAACCTCCACATGTTTGCCGGCCAAGATGGCAAATTTCCATATTCCACGGTTGGGAATGTCTGGAAACCACAATATATGCATTCCATGCGAATCGTCAAATCGCATTCATGTTGCCAGGACAGTGTCTCAAAAAAAATGATTTGCTCTCGATTTGAAGTTTTGCCTTCTGAAGCAAGCACTGGGTCCCCAATTGCACAAAATGGCAATGCCACACCAGCACATTTCAACTGAAAACACACAAATCTCACGTCGGCCAAGATGCTTCAAAGAGCGGCGCCTTGAAGAAGCTGCTGAAGCGCACCAATGCTTCGGAAATGGCGTTTGGGCTGCACTCAAAGAAGAAGCAGGTGTTTTCCTTGGCCGGGATGATACAAGGATATTATGTGGGGATCTCTGAGGAAAGGGATATCACATTTGAGTAGTTATCACCTATGCCGCTCTAACCCATTCTTCCAACACAGATTATCCCAAATGCAAGGGGTTCAAGCGAGGACGCATGACCTTGAGATATGCTCATATACTGTTCAGAAAAACACCTGCTTGCATCAACTCCCTGCCTTCAATCGGTACGTAAGTTGCGAGTTATTGCTGCAGGGACTTGCAGGGAATTCTTTCTTCAGCAGATGGGGATTGTTATCATCTATTGAACCGGCTGTCGAAACAAACTCCGAGCTTGATAGCTCACCTTCCAGGAATTGGAAAATCAACACTCGACCCCCAACCCAGATTTCCTACAATGGGCACAAACGTCATGCGACAAGGCTGGACGGGACCTTGTGCTTGTGAGCTTGGATGCATGCAACCAAAGATTGAGGGCACACAATCGTGTCACACGGGGATTGGTAGGGGTTACAAGGAGGTTCTTCCGTTCTCTTTCAAGGACTATGTCGGGACGACTTTCAGACACTCGCGTATAGCTTTACCTAGGGATACCTAGGGCATGATAAACCTGCAGCAAAAAGGCATTGTCAGTGAAGGCGTTGCTGTAGCCCGCGGCCGTCGTCAGAAATTGATCAAAACCATTCTCATCGGGAAAATCAGACGTACCCAAGAAGAGCATGTGCTCTGTCCTTGGCCAGGTACTGGCTCAATTTCGCAAGGTAACATTCAAGGTCAAGGGATTGGGGTTTGGGGGTGCAGGGCTTTGGGCTTTGGGGTAGTGCTTTAATCAACAGAACTCACGATGGTCCCCATGCACCATTTGTACAGTTTGCTGTGCTGTTCGTACACTTTGTTGCTGTTCCTCCCTGTCTCTGATGGGCATTTTTTAAAAAAGGGGCGTCCCTTCCACCCAGATTAGAGGACTGTTTTGGGGATTGTGCCGGAATTGAGAATGTCGTCCCTCCCTGGAGAGCTAGCCCATTGAGAAATTACCTCACAAAACTCACTTGGTGTGTCAAAGTCTCCCCAACCCTTTCGTACACTTGTAGCTCCACCTATCATGGAGAGGGAAATTATCTGGGTCAAGATTTAGGACTATATGGTCTCTTTTCAATGCGAACATAGATCGCCCATGAAGCCCTGAACTAATCCGGAAGCCTGAGCCTCAAACTCCAAATTGAGCCCCAAGCCTATACATCCTGACTCCAGCACGCTTAAAAAACGCAGGCGAGCAGCAAATGTGCAAGGCCGGGTCGTTGTGGAGGATCGCCTTAACACAGATAGCATAAGCCTCATGCTTCCCGAGCTCCATCACCCCTCAAATGAGCAAGGCAAGACTACCTTAGGAAACCAACCCGAATTCGCACGACATTCCCGGTTAAAACCATTCAGCATACTCAAACAACTCTATTCGCCTGAGCCCTGTCTGGAACCTGAAAACTCTTTGCAACGCTCAAGACAGGCCACACGGCAGCAGTGTGTATAACATCTGCTAACACATCAGGCAGTTTAGACTTGGACTCTATTCACCGTGGCAAATTTAATTTCGAGTTCCTATCTTGCATGGCGCTTCCGCAAACAACCCTTGAACTCCAGAAGCGTATTTGCCAAGAACCCTTGAAACCTCAATCCGATGCTTAGAAGCTCATGGGTGTTAGCTAGGGTTGCGTTTAGAAGAACCATTGCCAGAAAGAAGTGTATTAGGGCCACTTACAACTATTCCGGCCGCGCGCTCTACTTTCAAGGACAAAACTGTCAAATGGGAAGTTCAAAGCGCGAAAGGGTTCGGGCTAAATGGTGGGCTCCTTCACAGCACCAAGTACCCCTAAATCCTAGACCTGAAGTAAAGCCCAGTAAAGCAATATTTTTTTGCAAGAACTCCTCAATCCACAATATGTAGGGGGCGTAGGGGATGTCAGAGTTCGAGGTTTGGGCCAAAAAGTCTCGTGATTCCGCTCCTGTGCGACACTGAAAGTTCTCACTCCAGGAGAGAAGCCCATCGAGGCTCCTAAGTCATAGCCTTAGCATGGTACAGTGGACATGACAAAAGAACTCAATGTCGCCCTTGTCTAGATTCATCAGTGCCCCGTGATCACGGCCCCGTGGAAAACGGACCCACACCTTTCACCCTTCTTTACCTCAACCGTGACTTAGACCTCGAACCAGGCCCATACACCCTGAACTCTAGACTAAGCCCTGCCAGGCCGCTGAAGAAGCCAAAGGCCAGGTCTAGGGCTGCGGCAGCCCGGTCCGCGTCCTGATCTGCACCCCCAAGTGGGGGTGAGGCTGGCTAAAGGGTCAAAGGTTTGGGGTAGCTTCCTAGGAAGCCCCTGAATTAGGACTGATCTGTGGACAAAACTCCTTCAAAAGGACTATGAGGGGACTGAAAAGGTTCTTGGGGGGTCTGTTCTATTAGGGGCCCCAGGGATCTACCTGTTTCAGGCCTAACCCAGTCGGGATGCTCAGTTCAGCAATGTTCAGGATTTAGGGTTGTGGGATGTACGGCCAGGGTGGCTTTAGGGTTCAGCGCTGCCACAGTCAGAGATTCCCCTGTATATATGGTTTACTGAGTAGGCTACGCTAGAAGTATGAGAAACGGGATAGGACTGTTGGGGTGACTTCACTCTACTTTACGCATCTACTACGGCTTTTGAGAGGCATATCTGCGATTTTTTCGGCTTGTAAAGCGCTTGCGGACACGAGGATCTAGCACAAAAAAACCGAGGAAATCATCTGAAATAGCATACCTCCAACCCCAAGCTTCCCTTGCTGACGACGGAATTCAAGAGGAGCAGTGGCGTGTCTCTGTAGTGAAGGGTCAGGCGCATCCTATGAGGACTTGACCACAGCCTGCTTATGATGGGGATCCACTCTCCCTGCCTCTCAAAGACCAATGTAAACCTGACAGCCAGCGGATGCCAGCGGGCTCTTCAGTGGCTCTTGATGCGGCTTTGTTCTTGGAGAGGGTTGACTCGGGGTTATGAGTGGCCCAGGTGCTTTGAAAGATTACAATTTTTCGGAATGGTTTCACTTTGTTCCATAATTTGCGAAATAAAAAAGATGCTGGCGGGCATTAAGCTAACCTCCAGCTTCATCACTACCGCTCCAACGGAAAGCAACAGGGGCTCCTCCCGTGCAAAACCCATCGCCCTATGACTTCAGCCCACCTTAATAAGTCTTGTTTTCCTTTCCACCCGGCTTTAGACCCCATAGCCCCTTTATGAAGCCTACAACTCATACATAACGAACCAGGTCTGGGTAAAGACTCTGGATCGGAAACCAGGAGCACCCGCAGACCATTCGGAAGCAGCGTGACCTCGCTCCAGGAAAGCAACTTTTTGGGGATATGGATTCTAGGGGTTACATGAGGGTTGTAAGCTATAGGGGTATTACCAGGGCTAATTACTGGGGCTCTAAAAAGGCTTTGGGGATACCGGGTTAATAGGGGTTCGCAGGTTTATATAAGGTTTAGAGGGCTTACATTTGGGATTCTGTAGAGCCAGTTACAGTTATATAAGGGTTTTAGAGGTCATGCTAGGGTTTTAAGATTGTACACAGGCTGTTGGGGCTATGCCAGGATTGAAGGGGCCATGTAATGGTTGTGGAGGTATATATGCGCATTTAAGGGCCAAGGGGCTTATATAAGGTGTTAGGGCTCTATGGGTTTTTTAAGGGTCATAGGGGCTACAAGAAAGCTATTGGAGTTACGTAGAGTTTCTAGGGGTGGGCAACCCAGCTGCATTTGTGCATTGAGAGTATCTATTATTGGTGTGTGTGTGTGTGTGGAATTTATTTATTGGTACGGTGGAACAGATTATGTGTTTCCTTCTTCTTACACCCAAAGTGGTCTGAGAAAATCATGGTCTATGCGAATTACGTGGGTTCACAAGCACGACGAAGCCGTAGGCATTCTGTTAAGAGCCCCCACATCGGAGCCGAAACCATAGACTGAGTTTCAGGCTGTATGACAGCACAACTTAATCAGGCAAGGAATGAAAATCGTCCAGGCTCCTCCATTGAGACTGTTTTTTGGTAAGGGCACTACGTAATGTCGAAAAGTGTTGCAGAGATTCGTTGGCACCAATCCTAGGCAGGCATGTGAGGAGACGGTTGTGTTTTTGTCTTGGCTACTATGAGGGCTACATGATACTACCTGGTTTTTACGTGAGGTCTTTTCCACCTAGCACCAACCTCTCCTCTATTTCAGAAAATGGCAATGCAGCTCGAACAGACGATAGCGCGCCCTGTGCACGTGCCACAAATTGTAGAAGGACCCGCAGAAAGCTTGCTCATGAAGAACTTGCCTCACATCAACAGGAAACCTCGTAGCTGCATCTGTCCAGTGGGCTCTTCTCCAGCAACTTCGACGTCTGTGGTGCCTGCAGCAGGGTTGGGGTGGCATGGAACTCCAATTTCAGTGTGAAGTCCACATCACATGCAGCTTGCGGCATGCATGACTGAAATGTTCACAGGCACGTGACAGCAATTGCTGCTGGCTGTCTGGCTTGCTTCAGAAAGGCTTTCATCCTGTGCAAGTGCATGGTTGAAGTCACTGCATACAGCAACGTAGCGTTAGCTTCAGGGCTGCTTGCAAAGGGGAACCCAATCTACATCTAGTAGAGGGCTTCGCACCAATTATACACAGCGCGTTTTGAATCGGGGGCCTTAGAACTCTGGTACTGTAAGGGCCACAAAGGGCCCAACCTGCCCGTGAACCCTAAACCCTTACGGGTAGCTTCTTTTTTAAAGATAACCAACTCTCATACGACCCAGTGATGTACTTCACTGTTACGGCGTTGACTGAACATGTTCTGTCCCCAAGGCCCTGGACCCTAGGCCTCAACTCCGGAAGCCTGAGTAATAAGCAATGTCTAACTAGTGTCCCCATTCCCTACCAAGAATTGTACGCCCAAAGCTTCGACCCTTAGGCAGCCCCCCCAGAGTAGCTCTTCATCCTGCCAGCGCCTCGGCAAGTGATGGCGGGGCTGGCACGAACACCGATACCTTGAACTGCTTGGATTTACTTGGGTCCTAGTATTATTTACAAGGATATTGGGCTTTCTGGGTCCCTAAAAATTTTGAAGGGATGAGGGGACTGAAGCTTTGTTTTTTGCGAGGTGGCTTAGAAATTCAATCACTTCTTCAAAAACACCAGAGACGGCGAAATGGCATGGCCCTAGCTTTTTGGGGGTTGTCACCGGGATGTCAATCACGAATTTTGCGGGTACGTTCCGATTCGTCCTGTATCCACGAGAGGCAACTTGATCCAGCTGTTGTCCCTTTTGGGGCCCCTCTGTACTCCCAAAGATCTTAGCGCGCCCTCCGGGACTCCGGAGTACGCCCCACCATTACGATTTCCACGCCCGGGGTTTGGGGTCTGGATCTTTGGGGTCGTGGGTTTACCGGTTCAAAGGGTTTCAGTAAGGTTCTACTTCTTGGATCGCATAGGTTCTAGGAAACGCTAGAACTGTCTATACTCTATACTGTTGATACGAATCATCCTGCATGATCCTCCTCACCTCTACTAACTTGTAGTATACTAAAATCATGAGCGGTATTATTATCAACAACACTAGGTTTGGAGGTGGAGAAGATCTCGCTTGACGTAAATGCAAATTAGGTAAGTTTTTCTGGATGTGTAATGTGCGGATCCTGCGGCACATGGCTCCAGCAAGCAAAGGTTGGGGCCCTGAGCAGCATGGTCGAGGTGGTGGGGGCTACTTGAAGGTTCAAGGGTGGATAAAACCCGTGTCGTAAGTAATATAGCTATGCTTACAAGCTTAACTCAACTACCATTGCCATCTCGAACTACCTCAAACATGACAAAGTATTCGCTAAGAGCGACTCGGATGGAGTTCCGCATTGGCGTATGGAGCAATGTTCTACTTAACGGATGTAAGAGGTCCCAGAAGCTTGGTAAACCTCTCAAAACAACTTCATACGCATGAAAGCGACTACTTTTATCTGGGTCGCAGTGGGTGCTTTCCAAATAGGATGAACCAGCACTCCGTGTATTGATCCAAATGTAGCTCGTATGTGATCTAGCCTCCACATCATTTTCCACTTGATCCTCTGTTATTCAACCCCTGTTTTGAGTGTTGGGAGACTTAGCAAGTCATAGCAAGGTACTTATGACCCCTTATAAAGCACATAAACATTGCAGTCAATCCATGAATAATCTATGTACATCTATGTACTACTCCTCCGACTCCTCCAAAACCTCCATGTGCATCAATGACAGGCTGCAGAGGTTCCGAGCCCCAACACCACCTGAGATGAGGGAGAGCAAAAATACTCTTCTGGCCCAGGACCCTTCACATTTTCTCACGACAACATGGAACCCAATAAAACGCGTGTGTGAAACGGCCGTAGGCTGGTAAGTTTATATATATTAGTGTAAGGAGGTTAGAGGGTCCAAGAATTGGACAATGCCCTCATGGTTTGGGGTTTGCTATACTTGCTACCCTTCTGTTAAACAAATTCCAAGTGTGCTCCTAGGGTTTGTGCCGAGCCTTCTTTTTTGGAGATGAAAACGTAACAAGGCCTTGAACCATCCCGGGCTTCTTAATCTAGCCACGTCAAGCCAGAAGGCGCCCAGAACCTATGCAGGATCCGGTGGTCGCCCCCGCCCAAAACTCAATCCATAGCTTCGTAAGCAATAGTAATAGTAAAAGTAGTAGCAATAAGTGTTTATGTATGAAGATGTTGCATTGTCTTTCTCAGCTGGCGTCTTTGATTGAGTCTATTGAGGTAATGTCAAAAGAGCGGTACCCTGTATACCTTCCTGAAAATGGGCGTCCTCCATCGAAAGCCCCGCACATAAAACATCAAAAAAAGCTGTGACACCCACATTTGCTGCAAAAGGCAGCAAAAAAATACGCACATGCAGGCCGAGAAACATTGCGCCTCTGCGGGCGCACCAAGGAGTCCTCTTTGCTGCGGACATATGATTTAAAGCCGCGTGTGTATGATTAAGGGTAAGGTGGTTTGAGCGTTATGTCTATTCGCAGGTGGGCTGCATGGCCGGGACAACCTTACTGTTGTGATTTCCCTCCCTCCTAATAGCTATGTTTTCGCACCAGGACGTGTTTTACTTGCCCGGCGCCCGATCAACCTGTCAACTCCCAATCAGCAGAATGTCCTTTCTAGTTGCTCATGACAAATTGTACTGCGAGTGCCCGGCCCCAAAGTGTCTCTCTAGTGCCCAGTCCCGGAGCGTCTCCCTAGTGCTCAATGCCACAATGTCGCCACAGAGCGCCTACAGAGCTCAACAGCAAAGTCTCCTCACATTGCTGTATCCAGCCAGAACTTTGTTTGGAAGTGTTTTGGTTTCCCTCCCATGCCCAGCAGCAGATTTTTGACAAGCATGCTAAGTATTCTGCAATAAGTACCTGCACAAGAGGAGAGGATGGAATGTACACCTATATAACCCCTCATACCCTTTCCCCATTCCCATGGAGGTAAATCGTAGGGATGCTTGACATAGAACGATTTTGAGCAAGGTCCCTGCAAGCTTGGCCAAAGCGCACATCACCTAGTCGCACAAATAGCATGCGCAATCAAGGGAATGCTGAAAAGACAGAAGCACCCAGGCCTCTAGGTGCCTTTGATATTTACTTCCTATTGCTGCATACTTTAGCTCTATAGACGGCTCATGACACGACTTTTTTCTTGCAAATCTGCTATACTCCTTACGGACGATGTTGACACGTCGCAACCTAAGGTTTAGCTCACGTCCGCTCACCCACCAGCATCCTTTTTGGGAAAACCTAGTTGACTACACCATTTGCATCCATTTGCTCACCACGACTCCCGTCTAATACTCTTCATGCACAAAATCCTGCCCAACTCTGTGCACCCAAGCTTCGGGTTGTGGAGTGGGCTCAGGGCCATTCAGGACTTTGCAGGGCAGATTGCTTTCTAAACATGTAATAACCTCCCCCCAGAATAAATCTGTGCAACCCTCCACTAATGAACGTTCGCCTCATCATATAATGGAAGTATACTGGCACTGTTTGTTACTCTGGGTGGATAGGGGTTTGTTTTTGGGGGGTAGGGGATTGATTTATCAGCTTCGCCTGTCTGATGCCCGCGATGCGAAGCGAGTCTAATTAAGTGAACATTCATCAAAACAAGGGCCCCCGGTACCCTAGCATGCAACAGATCACATGAGCTTCAGAAAGCCATACATTTCGCATGAAAACCATGTATTTGCCCGTATGCTTCCAAGCTAAGACAAGGGGCCTAGTCTCGGGTCCATGCGACTTAGTAAGTATTCAGAATCGGTTGGAGCCCTGTTTATCTAAAGCCGAAACCTTGAACCCTTTTGCCACGGGACTGAAGCTTGTTGTTGCGATCACTTTCATGCGCACCCACCCTAAAAATTTGAAAAGACAACCTAAGCCGTGAACCCTGAACATTTGAATCTAAACCTTTTTTTGCCAAGGTCTCCTCTCGACAAGCCCTGGCAGCTGCCGCGGCAAGCGGCGCAGGGCCAGAATCGCAGCGGCACCGCCAAGATACTTACTTGTGGCTAGCAGAGAATTGCAAAAGACAAAGGAGGTTTGGAATGGATCGTAGACAATTGAAAACAACGCTGCAACTACGTAGTTTATTTGTCTGGAGGGCTAGGGGAGCTTCATAAGTATGCATACAACCCTTTTGGGGCCACGTGGCGCAACTTACTTAGCCCCCCTGAACCTCCAAGCAGGTTTAGCGGCAAAGTTTAGCGTGCTTAGTAAATAATGAAGGGAACAGAATGCAGGGATTGAGTGTTGCATGTGGACCCACGCAACCTCTGATGCTGAGAGGTATCGTATTCTAGCAGACAAAGGTCACTGGAAGAATAAATCAATATAGCCCCCAGTCATACGCAGCTACTGAATGCTGAGCATCTCCAACTACTACCCCGCGCTGACGCGAAAGTTTCCCAACAAGAGGGTACCCTCAAGACGGAGTCATGAGTGATATCGCATTTGTTGGGTACGCTTGTGGGATTCTGTACGGGTTGTCTTGAGAAATGGCAAACATGGAGTTCCAAAAGGGCCCCATCAAGACCACCGCCCTTTGGAAACGGAGCTATGGGGTTGCATTGTTGGTCAGGGGAGGGCAGCGGTATGAGTTTGGGAGCTGCGTGTCTTTGTTGAAGCTTCCTTTTTAATGTTTGATGCCGGTGTCCTTGATCGCAATCAGATTACTGATGACATGATGCAAACCACAATGACTGGCCAGTGCGGTGTATGCAACAGTCAGGTATCCCGACATCCCGGGCTTCACGTCCCGCAAAAAAAACGGCAATAACGGTCACCACTAGAGTCACCAGCATGTTTAATTGCCATATTCCATTTCAAGACACTTATGGTAAGGAGGAATGGCCCAAGCAATCACACTGCCGGACAAACATACTAAACCCCAAGCCCCAAGATCCACAACATCCAGCCCAAGAGCGGGCAGGCGAACTTGAAGCCTGGGCCCAGCAGCAGTGGCTTTTACGACCTTGTATCAGGAATCACGAGGGTCATCGCCGCCATAATCATCATCATCATCATCATCATCGGCAGAAGACGTCATCTGAAAAGGTTGCAATTAAAAGGTTGGGATTTGTCGCAGGCTCTTGCAGCGGCACAGCCTTGCAGAAGCTGTTGCAGAGTTTTCTTTCAAAGAAAAATGAATGGTGCGGGGGCTTTGTTTTGCAGCACCTCGCACATTGATTCCCATTGGGTAGAGTACTTGGGGTTGCTTCATTGCGAGAACTACATTAAGACCCTCAAATCGACTAAAAGAATCAGATGAGCATCCCTTGGCAAAGCGACTGCCGCGGCGTGCTTGCCGGGGAAGGTGCTGCCGCATCCTTCCCGGTGCAGCCAGCCACTTCCGCTAAGCCTCAGTGTAAGGTTTTCAGGTTTAGGGTCTTGGAGCTTCATGGGCAGCTCCAGATCGGGCTATACGTGGTATATAAGGAGATACCTAGGGCCTAGTCTACACACATACGTTGGTACACGTGCATAAGCAAGGGCGTATGAATCATACGGCCGGTGACAGAGGGGACATTGAGAAGTTACAACCCATGAGCCACCACACAACATTAACAGCTGAATAATTCGCAGACCTGTTCCCTCTAGACTGCCTGCATGAATACTCTTCCAGCAAACTACCTTGAACCCCAAACCCGAACGTCATGGATTCTGCTAACCACCTCGTCCATGCGGCCCCACTTCACCCTACTTCAGTGAAGGGGGAAACTAAGGGGGCGTAGTATAGGGTGGGGTGGTAAGGAAATCCATGAAAGGCCCCTTTCTAGTCCCTGAGGATGGCGTAGCTATTGAACAAATACTGCTTGTCCCCCTATGTACCACCCCAGAACAACATAATCATTGACATATTCCCTGAACTTGTCAAGGTCGCCACAGCCCGTGGCCTAAACAGGTTTTGGAGGCCCTACCCTCATTGTACATTTCGGGGCCTTGGAAATGTACAATCACCCCAGCTGGAAATGTACAACATCAGGTGGGGGGGGGGGGCAATGGCCAGTCAGCATGAGAAGCTTCAAAACAGCCATGA